>JAQOTM010001048.1:0-59508 GCA_029168755.2 Tillandsia fasciculata | reverse complement strand
ATTTTCACTCGATTTGATGAGACGGTCGCACTGGAGACCTCAAATTTCCGAGATCAGATTCGGATCGGAAAGGCGAAATTTGTGCTTTGGAAACTGTGCCGTCCGCACACCGTGTACACACCACTGAGGTTAAATTTGTTCCTCGCACAATTCACACCGAAAGACACTCTTTATTCCAACTCAAAATTTCCCAAGTATTACACCTTGTTTATCTCTCGATAGTCAATACACAGATGTAAACTCCCATCCTTCTTTCGTACGAAGAGTGTACGGTGCGTCCCAAGGCGACACACTTGGTCTGATAAACCCTTTATCCAGAAGATCTTCCAGTTGTGTTTTAAGTTCCTTCAATTCCGTGAAAGCCATTCTGTACGGTGCCTTTGTGATGGGTTGCGTGCCCGGAAGAAGCTCTATAGGGAAATCGATCTCTCGCTCGGGGTGCATCCCCGGGAGTTCGGTTGGGAAATCGTCTGAAAAATACATTACGACGGGATGTCGGAGAGCGGTGAGGTAGGTCGAGTCGCTAAGTCCAATGAGGTCAAGTAAGCTACACATCCGCTTCCAATCTGTCTTCTGGCCCGTGATGGAGATAACGGTCGAAAAGAAGGTGCTCTTACATGCCAAATACACATATTCCAGGAAACCAGGTCCTGTAGACGCACTTTATGCTTCTCGCAGTCGATCACCGCTTGGTGTTTAGTAAGCCAAAGCACCCCGAAGTACTATGTCGGAACCCCCTTGCTGGATTACGTCGTCCAAGTGTTACGGAATTTGAGTTGGCGTATTTCGTGAAAGTATTAAGTCTTGAAGATTGAAGATGAAAGAAGTTTGGATCATATACCTCAATCTCAAGAAAGAAGAATTCAAAAGGATCAGGTATGTTTAACTAAAGATTTTTGGTGATCCGAATACTTCTTATAGTGTAGAAACACTTGGAAGAATTTTTAATTGCATAAAAATCAAAAACTGGACATGGGACATGTTCAGGATCCGGATCATACAATCCAATCCGGATCCCGAAGGGTGTTTGGTCATATGCAAATCCAATCCGGATCCAAGCCAATTCTGATCCGGATCCCGAACGTTGGTTTTGCTGAAATATGAACGATCCGGATCGGGCATTTCAATCCGTTCTGGAATTGTCTGTCTCGTTACGACAATCCGGATCGCAGTAAATCCGATCCGGATCGCCGTCCTGTAAAATTTCCAGAAAAGGTTAGTTTTTGATCCTTATCTTCTTCCAATGGTTTCTAACCTATAAATAGACCCTATGATTCATTTCTAGGGCATCGGAAAATAAATTAAAAATAGACGGTAGAAGAAAAAGAAAAATCCACATATAGAGAAGAAAGGAAATCAATAGATTTAATTCTATGTTTCTTCATCTATATTGATTAATTTGATTCTAGGTTTTCCAAACTCAGATTTTGAGTAGAATCAAATTAATGAATACTTAGATGGTATTTCCGATCTATTTCTAATCTAAGTATTCGGCGGATCATCACCACCCAAAAACAACGATTTACCCAAAATCGGCGCGTGGACTCGCGTGGCCTTGTGGATTCAAGGTGCAACCGCTCTCGTGGATTCGGAGCGAGGTACGTTCGTGGATTCGAAGCGTGCTACTGGGTGAAGACCGTGGATTCGGTCGGACGTCGTGGACTCGACGTTGGACGCTGTGGATTCGGCGTTGGGCGCAGATCGTGGATTCGAGAAGCGTCGTGGAGCGAGCGGAGAAGATCTACTAGGAGCGTATGGTAAAAGGTTGAGTCGTCTGTGAGTACGTATATCACCTTGTACGTGTTTTAATTCTAGTGGATTTCGCCGTGTTATCGGTCCCGTGGTTTTTTACTCCGGTTTGGAGTTTTTCCACGTAAAAATCTTGCGTGTTATTTTTTTTCCGCATTGGGTTTTATTGCGCAATGATTTTTTGAGTGTTTATTGTTTACACCTATTCACCCCCCTCTAGGTGTTTTTTCCCCTATTTAGATCCAATTATTATAACCCAACAAGTGGTATCAGAGCGGGAATAGGGTTGTAAACAATGGTTGAAGGTGGAAACATCAATCGACCCCCTTTCTTTGATGGAACAAATTATGCGTACTGGAAAGTACGGATGAAAGCCTTTTTAATTTCCATCGACGAAAGGGTGTGGCAATCAATTGAATTAGGATGGTCTAATCCAACTGAAATTATTTCTGATGTTCGCACCTTAAAACCTAGGTCGAAATGGACCAAGGAAGAGGTTGATTCATCTTCTTACAATGGCAAAGGAATTAATGCTTTATTTAATGCTTTGTCACAAACAGAGTTCTCTCGCGTCTCGGCATGTGAGACTGCGAAAGAAATCTGGGATGTTCTTCAAGTTACGCATGAGGGAACTAACCTTGTGAAGATTCAGAAACTGCAAATGCTTACGAGCAAGTTTGACTCTATCTCTATGGCAGAGAATGAATCTTTCACAGACTATTACACACGATTGCAAGACATCGTAAACTCATGTGCTAACTTGGGAGAGAAGATTCCAGAATTTAAAGTTGTAAGAAAGATTTTAAGAACTCTTCCTGAACGATTTCGCCCGAAGGTCGCAGCCATTGAAACAATTAAACACCCGGACGAAATGCGTGTAGAAGAATTAGTTGGTGCATTACAAACTTATGAAATGACATTTCCTACTAACTATTCTTCTGGAAAAGCATCCTCTTCTAAGTCTTCAGGTTATGCATTGAAATCAACAAAAGAAGAAGACGCGGATTCATCCTCCTCGGACGATGACGAGAACCTATCTATGGAGGACTTTGAGAAGCAGCTCGCTCTCTTGACAAGGAAGTTTCGCCGCAACTTTCGAAGGGGTAATTCAAGCAAAACTCCATCCTTCGGAAAGTCGAAGAAAGGCAAGGGTTCTTCAAGTTACAAGTCAAGAAAGCAAGAGAACTTCTCAAAGGATAAGAAAAGTTCAGAGGGACAAGTACAGTGCTTCAAATGTCGAGGCTACGGCCACATTGCAACGGAGTGTCCCAACAAGAATCCGGCAAAGAAGAAGGCGATGCAAGTCGTCACTTGGGATGACAACTCAACGTCAAATGAGTCATCCTCAAGTGATGAAGAAGACAACGCGACAGCATTCCACGCGTCCACATCTTCACCCTTCATGTGCTTAATGGCAAGTACATCCGATTCACTGTCCAACTCCTCCCATGTTGAAAAGAACGCAACGGACGATGAATCGAGTAATTCTGAAGGTGAAGATTTTGCTCTTGCCTACCATAAGCTTTTGAGGGATTCAAAGAAACTGGCAAAGCAAAACAAGGAGTTTGAGAGGGAGATTGCAGGATCTCGAAGAAGAAGTAAAAAGGGCATCTTCTCTCTCAAACGCTCTTGAAGTGGAAAGGGATAACTTGATCAAAGCAAATGTTTCCCTTCAAGAGTCCAATGAGCTTTCGAGAAAGAACATAAAAATGGTGGATAAAGCGAATTATTTCTCGAAGCTCTACAACGAGGCTCGACAGGAAAAATTGGAAATGACAAAGACCATCTCCAACTCAAAGATGACTTAAAGCGATTTTCTTCTGGAAGGAGTAAGTTGGACAGGCTTCTTGGTCTTGGTCAAACAAATAAGTTCGGCCTCGGATACACTCAAACTGGAGACAGTTCCAAGTTCGAGTGGGACAGTTTTTGTGCCTCAGTCGGTATCTCCTCCTCCGACACCGGAATTCACGACAAGCAACGACAACAAGCCTACTTCATCCTCTTCGGGATCGTCAAGATCTAAGGTATGTTTTCGTTGTGGCATTTCAGGGCACATAAGGAGAAATTGCAAGATGGGAGCCAAACGCTCACCTCAAGCACCTCTTGCAATGACTACCAAAAGGGTGATTCCTCAGAAATCAATGCAAATTATTCAAAGGAAAAGAGCCTTGGTAGTTCACCGCGCAAGACGACATCATCAAGGAGCAGCAATCTAACAAGACGCTTTCACCTAGGAGAATAACTTCACGACCATTACCGACGCATTCCAAAAAGGTTTGGGTGCGCAAAGGTGAAATTTTCCCTTGTCTTGTTACTAATATTTCCTTGCATGCATATGATAATTCGTCTTGGTATCTGGATAGCGGATGTTCCCGTCACATGACCGGTGACAAAAACTGCTTTCAAAATTTTGAGAAAATCTCCGGAGGACTTGTAGTTTTCGGAGACGGTCTATAGTAATCCGGAATATTTTATTTTTAATAAATAAAATAAAAGTTGAATTTGTAGCCTGAGTTAGATTCTAAAGATCTAATTTGATCTGTTTGATCAATTGCCGGTGTGCAAGTTGCACGAATTACGAGGCAAAAAGGCTAATTTCCAATCCGGACATGATCTTGGAAATCTGAGTTGACCGTTGCGATTGTCTCGTCGAACTGAGCAAGTTGCATATTCAGCACTTTTCGATCTGACGGTCGGATCTTCCAGAATTCAAAGAAGAAGGAAGCGGATTTTGCGACTAATAGGAACAGTGGACTGTGTACAGTATTTTAAGTTAATACTGTAGGTGAATAGTAACCTGGATTTTATTCCCTCTTGAACCAACGTTGGCCAATTTATTATCCAGACCCTAATTTAGCGGTATAAGTAGTCTAACCTAACTAGTTTCGACGCTCTGAACGCGATGGCGCAGTCGAAAATTCTGTTTGACGACTCTGGAATTTCGAAAAGCGTGAAAACTGTAAAATTAGGCAGTTTTTGTGGAACGGAATTTTATCTGGACCTCACGTCGAAAAACAAAAATCACTGTCTTGAAGATTTCGACGTGCCGGACGCAATGGCGAAGTCCGTTTCGCAAAACGTTGAGCGGATTGTCTCGAAATGCGTAAAAAATACCCTAAAATGGACTAAATTGTAAGAAAACTTATTATTTTATGTATTAATAATTATGGGGCTTAAACTATAGGGTCCTAGGTGCATTTGTAACCTACAGCAAGGAACTCGGATGCTAAGGACTAAATGTGATTTGGGAGTTTGGTTAGAATCTAGCATTAAAGGGAATTTTGTCTCTTGAACTTCTTGGGGATAGCACGAAGAGTCATGGGGGGGATCCCAGGCATCACTTGGGAATCCCAGCCTCTCTTGGAACCAGCCCTAGGTGAGAGGGACTGTCAAAGGACACCCCCATTACCTCCAATCCGAGAATGTGAGGGAAGAGTGAAAGTGAAACAAGGTTAACTCCTAACTTGTTTTCACTAAACCTCTGGTGAATCTCAAGCTTTCTTGATCCCCTGCTCATCTCCAGACCAAGCCCGAGTGTAGAGAAGCCAAGAGGACAAGAACCCATTAGAGACCAAACCGAGAGAGAGGGAGAGTAAGAAAAAGGTTGGACCCAACCTTGTCAAGTTGGAGTTGGGAGTGTCTGAGGAATTACTTGATACCTCTGGACCTTGCTGGAGTCTTGCCGTGGACGCGCGAAGAAGAGGAAGAGAGATCCGGCTTCATCCATCTTCCCCGAGGTCGGACAAGGTGAGGATCCCAAACCATGGTTTGTTAGAACCCGGGACCCCTAGCAGTAGGTTTTAAATGTTGTTTGGAAGCTCCATGCACAGCCCCGAGGCCCCATGCACGTGGGTTAGCCGGTGGGAGCAAAAAAAAAAAATGGCCGGAACCCTAATAGTGCTTCATTTTGGAAGAACTCTGCAACCATGGGGTTATATTGGCTGTGATTTGGTGTGCTTGGACTGTTGGTGGTATGGACCAACTCCACCAAATTTGGTGGAGTATGGTTAAGCCAGAGAGTGGCAGATTTATGCCCTAGAATTCGGGTTTATTGCAAGTCGGCCGAGCTTGCAGCTCCGGCGCCGGCGAGCCTCCCCGACGCTGTCCACCTACCCAGAAGTGTTGCTGGGACCCGGGGAATTCCAGCCATGCCCTTGCATGGCGACCATGCACACCGAAAGCTCGGGTGCCATGGTTGACCCGAGGTTAAGGCCGTTAATGGCGGCCGGCCGTCCGGCGATCTCCGACGACAGGGACATGGCCAGAGCTTCTCAAAAGCTTGCTAGAAAACTTGTGATGCTGTTCTTTGCACCTTAAAAGTAACAATAGCAAAGTTGCCATTGTTGAAGAAAGCTTGAAATGGAGCTTTGCTCCAACCGCGCCGCCAACGTGATCTGTCGCCGGGCTTGGATATGAAAAGTTTCAGTGAGATGAGAGGCACCTGTTGGTGCTTTTGGTTGGGTCCCAGAACCACTGTAGGAATGGTCACGATTTTCCATGCAATAGGCTCATCTTCTTCCTCGAGCCCGAGCCCAACCTGGGGTTGTAGCTTGCTCCAGGTTGATGAGAATTGCTCCGGGAACTTAGTAGAGTAGATCGATCCATAAAATTTGGTTTCAGGTGCAGTGTGGGCTGAGATCTATATCACATTGTAGCTTAGGTTAATGCTAACAAAAAGTGCACACCTAGTGTTTGTTAGAATGCCACAATGAACTTGTAAATGGAATTTGACAAAATTGTAAAAATGAAAGTTGCTCAAATTCATACCCTGAGCTGTGTGCTCACTTCAGTTCAAACAGAAACTGAGTGGAATAAAAGTTGGAGCAATGTGAACTTGTATGTTTGCAAGATGATGGATCTCTGTGATCCAGCAGATCTGGGCTGCAACCAGTGCAAGCCCTGGCATCCTAGCATGGTTTAGAGCAATATTGAAATACAAACTTTAACTGTTTGAAGTTTAGAACAAAAGTTATAGTGAAATCAACTTAAAACTGTCATGTTGGAACGAAACCCTATTTTAGAGTGTTGGCAAAGCCGCGACAGTGTATTCCTGGCTATTTTGGGGTCACTGGACGCGATGCTCGCGTTAAAAACAGAGTTTGAAGTCCCGGAGAAACAAAAATTCGTTTTAGGCTAGATTAGAGAGTATTTATGGCCCGAAGTTTGCCTCGGGTTCCGTGCTGTCACAAATTGGTGAGCACGGTGTTCAACATGATAAATGTCACCTGCTGGAAGTGACGGATTGTTAAAATGATTTTCCAGTTGAAAGAACGAGCGAAAACAGTGCTCAAATAGCACTAAAATGTGATTTTTTTTGGAAACTATAGGGGTCTACATGCAAAATAGACAATGTGTACTGTTTAGTAAAGTATTTAATTCATTCCTAAGCTTTTCGTTAGGAATCCAACGGCTCCCGTTGAGCAGAAATCGAATAACGGTTCGAAAATCGACAAAATCGTCGATTTTTCGGTATCCGGGTGGCAATCGCGCAATTTGAGAAATTGCGGCGGTTTCACCAGGTCGACTGTTGAGTCCCAGTAGAATCTGGTAGAGCCAGCGACCCAGTTAGACAGCCCGAGTCTCCCGAAAATCTAAAAGGAATTCCCGGGAGGGGCAATTTGGTAATTTTACCAAAGATGAAATATAAGATTAACCTGGTCCCTGTGTTGTCACCAGACATGGACGTCTAAGTAATTAAGAAAATCATGTTAGCAACCAGAGTATAAAAGTAATGTCGGGATAAGTGTGGTTGAGTAGTTTTCCCTAATCGTAACCTTGATTTAGGTTGGCACAGTCTTCGAGCGTTCAGTTGGAATCGAAGGTTCGCCTGCGCATTTACAGGTGGTTTATCTTCGGTCCGGGCTTTATCAGTTCGGCCCTCGGTGTACGGTATTGGTTGGACTCCTATTTTTGTCAATCTAAGTTATATTAGAGCCTATTTGCCTTTGATACATATATTGCTTTGACTGATTGGTCATTAGTTGCACTCCTATGCTTGATTATTATATTGATCTATTAATTCTTGAGCCTGCCGTTCCTTTGATTCAGTGTTTACTACTTCATGCCTGCTTTATGACTGCTTATGGTTTGTTTTAGTGATCTTTACCATATCTGCTGATTAGTTGTTTCCAGTGGTTATATTATTGCTCTACATATAGCTATGCCTGTTATCAGTACTATTCTGCCTTACATGTTTATTCATATTGCCTCTGGTATTTATATCTTATCTTGGAACCTTTCCATGTTGAATTGGTGAGCTTGCTTGTTCTGCTGATCAAATGATACACTGCTGAACACATAGTTTTAATCAACTGATGTTTTTACCGAGCTTCGTAGGGTCGCCGGAGTCTGTTTTTGTTTGATAGGACAAAGGCATTGCTCTGCGAGGTTTGGACCTAAAACCACCAAGTTTCGTAGTGTCGCCTGTGTCTGTTCTTGTTTGATAGGACGAGGGCAATGCTCTTCGGGGTTTGGACTTTTCAAAACAGTTTTCTTAAAAACATGTGTTTAAGTTTTGTATCATTTGATTGGTTGGTATGATTGAGTTGAGATTTGCCTTGAGCTTGCATATGAGTTGAGATTTGTCCAGTAGTTGCTGATTATTCCTGCATTCGAGTTGAGATTCGAGTTGAGATTCAGTTGTTAGTACTTGCATCCCAGTGGGATTGTTCCCGGCTTGTTGCCGATTACCGGTCAGTAGACCGTGAGCTTGAGCATTCGCATGATTTATCGCCCGCACTGCTGTACTTCACGAACATCAGTGGAGTCATGACCCGTGTAGATGTTCTTTACCGGTAAAGTGGTTAGCAGAAGCTACCCGTGACTCCCAGGTTAGTGCCAAGGGTGCCGGAGTGTTGACTCCCAGGTTAGTGCCCGAGGGTGCCGGAGTATGTCAGCCAGGTTGGTGCCAGGTTAGGCGAGTTTTGCCTGAGGTCTTGTGAAGGCCAATATGGTAGCTTGTGATTGGGTCTTTGTGTTTTCATTTATTTGATGCATGTGTTGTTAAATTGCTTTAACATGCTTCTTTGATTCTTTGATCTGGCTTCTAGTTCTCTACCTTTATATGATTCTATGTGATGCCTTTGATTATAGTTCCATGATTTAGAGTTGCTTATCCTAACTGTGATTATATGTCTGTTGATCTTCATGATTGCCTATCTGTTTATCCTAAACTGTAATCTCCGTGATTATATATATCTGATGATCTCCATGTTGACTATTTGTAACCTCCATGATCATATATCTGTTGATCTCCATGTTGACTATTTGTAACCTCCATGATCATATATCTGTTGATCTCCCTGTTGACTATTTGTAACCTCCATGATTATATATCTGCTGATCTCCAAGTTGCCTAACTGTTATCTTAACTGTGATCATTGCTTATCCCAACTGTGATTATACATATCTGCCGATCTTCATGAATACATACCTGTTATTCTAACCCCTGATTATTACTATCCTCTAGTATTGTATACCAGTAGGTACGATCTGCTATTTCTCGGCTCGTCGTGCCCACTGGGATACACTCCGGTGTGTCTCACACCCTCGGGTGACTGTTTTTCAGGTCGAGCGGGTGTTGGGATGTCGGGACGAGTTGGCAAGGTATCGAGATAGATGTTCGACCCTGGACAGCCGTGTACTTAGTTAAAGAGTTTAAAGTTGAAAGATGTTGTAATTTGGGGAAAGAGTTGTAATTTGTAAAGTTATTGTAAAAGTTATTTTGTAATATTGTTAGTACGTAGTTAGTACTCTGATGTTGTTGCCAAGCTAGCCGTGCATATATAGAAAAGGCTCAATTCCATAGGGGATTGGGACTCTTCTATATATGTGGCGGTCTGTAGTGACCCGACTCTTAGGGGTATTTTTGAACTCACATGTAATCGTTTAAGCCTTAAGCGAAATAAAATTATTTAATTTTCAAAAGTCGGCCGGGACAAGGTGTGTGCATTTTTCTGCGATAGAGCGCGAAAAACGATGACCGACGGTGCGATCGGGTTCGAAATCCGATGTCGGGATCTCCCGGAACGGGATCCTTAGCGACGCGGTAATTAGTCACGCATCGGAAACCGTGCAAAAATATCTTGCACCCGTTAGAGATAAGGTGGGTTATCTCGTAGGGGATAATTAATTAATTAATTAATCAATTATCCGGTGACGGAAATTTAAATCCTCCTACGTACGAATAAAAGGGGGGATTTTATCTCGCGGATTGGATAAGAGATAAAATCCAGATACTTAAATTTGGAAATTTATCTTTCCAAGATTATTTAATGAAGGGGTTAAATAATCGGTGACCGGGATTTGAAAATTGGAAATTTAAATAACCGATGATTTAAATCCAAGTGGGAATTTATCCCCCATGATTATTTAATGAAGGTGATTAAATAATCGGTGGCCAGGATTTAAAAGGGTGAAGATTTTATCTCGTAAGTCAGATATTTATTTGAGAAATAGAAACAGGATGTTTAGGGTTTTCCTAGTTACGCACGTGTAAGATAAAGCGGATATTAATTAAATAATTAAGTAATAGGGTTATCGGTAAGGACTAATTAATTAATAAATTAATTAATCCGAGTCCAAATATCCGAAAGGATTTTGATGGTGCGTATGCGTGAAATTGGATAAAAAGGATAAATAGATAGGGAGATCTATTTATTCCCCCGTTTACCGAACGAAACCCTATTTTTAAAATACCGCCTCCTCAAACCCTCCTCTTTCGTGCGTACCGAAACCCCAACCGGTGAGGAAAAGGAAAGAAAAGAGAGAACGGAACCCTAACCGGAGGAAGGAGAAGGAAAAGAGAAGGAGCCGATCGTCCCAAACGCCGACCCGAAGGCAAGAAACACGACCGGACACCTTCCCGACGATCTCCGGTTAGTAGAATATTTTTTTAGTAATTTTTCTGGATTTTTCCTGTCGCCTTTTCGTCAATTTCTGGAGTTTCTCCGCCGTCCCCGTCGCCGTCGTCGTAATTGTGCTAGACGGACGGAACGGACGGCGGAGACGCGCGGTGCCGCTAGGGCATCGCGCGGGGAGGGGGAAAACAATCGCGGACGACCGGACGCCGTCGCAAGCGGCGACGGCGCCGCGCGGGTCGCACCGCGCGGGCGCCGCGCGGACACCGCGCGGCCGCCGCGCGGGCTGCCCCGCGCGGGCGCCGCGCGGGGCGCCGCGCGGGGTGCCGCGCGGGCGCCGCGCGGGCACCCGCGCGGGGTGCCGCGCGCGGCGCGCGGGGTGCCGCGCGGGAGCCGCGCGGGGTGCCGCGCGGGAGCCGCGCGGGGTGCTGCTCGGGCGGACCCACGCGGGCGCCGCGCGGGCACCCGCGCGGGGTGCCGCGCGGGCGCCGCGCGGGCACCCGCGCGGGCGCCACGCGGGCGGCCCCGCGCGGGAGCCGCGCGGGCACCCGCGCGGGGTGCCGCACGGGCGGCCCGCGCGGGCGCTGCGCGGGCACCCGCGCGGGCGCCGCACGGGCGGCCGCGCGGGTGCCGCGCGGGCCCGTGTCCGCACGGGCACCGCGCGGACGCCGCGCGGGGCACTATGCGGGCGCCGTCCGCGGAGCCACGCCGCGCGCGGCTCCGACGGACGGCGACGGCCGCTCAAGGCAAGGGTGTCCCGCCGGACAGCGGGACGGTGCCGGACTCTTCGTACATAATAGAGTGGGGTAGTTCTGTTGCAATATGTTAGTATGTATTCTGATCTTAGTATCCGTGCGGACTTTTTATAGGTCCAGGTGCGCAGCGGGAGAGTGCAGAGGGCTCGGGTGACCCGTCTTCTCTCCAACCAGGTGGGTAGGGTTGCTATAAGTGCAACAAGTGCAGTAAGTGCATTTATCGCCATTAAAGTACTCTTAAATTTACCTAACAAAGTAGATGGACAGTTTAACCTTTCGCTTAATGATGTTTTATCTAACAATTTAAGCGGCTGCGGTCGCGGTGCTCACCACACGCCAATCTTGGCAATCCGGTTTCGGATGCTGCACGTACACCGGCGGATCGGGCCACCGCATGGTGTACTTTTCCGGAAAAGTGGTCTTTTTGACCCGTGTGCCTCACAAAGGGGTGGGAGCCGTGAGGACCCCTTCACGGCAGCTATAGGGGCCGCACTAGCCCCGTGAAGAGGTTAAAAGCATCAAAAGGTGTTTGTGCACGAGGGGGGACTTTAGTCTCCCCGACAGGTACTCTGGGGTTGGTGCCCAGCTTAATTAATAAATAATCTGGGGTTGGTGCCCAGTTTAAAATATGCACAGGGGTTTAACGAAAGGTTACGGTGTACTCGGTGTTTTCGGTTCGTTTTCCTTCCTTGGTATTATTAGACATCTACTTTGTTTGTCACTGACGTTACCCACTCCGTGACAGGTACTGCTACTAGGTGCGTCAGCCGGGGTGACGGTGGGGCTGCGTCGTGAGGACCGTAGTCGGACACTTGGTTATTATGATTATATCTCATTTCCTTTTTCGTATAAATACTTAATTTGCTTGTGGATGGCTTTAGTTGTGAACATGTATTAATTAGCTCTGTGGATGAGGTGTACTCTTATGTTTTAATTACGTTTAGTGGCGTTCCTTTTATGCGGCATGTTTTCATGATAAATTAAAGGATTGCGAAAATGTTTTCTCAAAACGAAGTGCCGTGTGGGCACGGGTTTTGCAAACGCTGGGTTTTATCCTTTCCAAACACTGACGCCGCTTTATAAACTTGCTTTAATTGGTGATGAATGTCTACGGTATGGTTGTTGGTTGGTGATTAATGTGTGATGAATTGTATGTTGTAAATGAGACGCCGTGCATATACAAAGGAGACTCTGTCCGTGGACAGAGTGAATTTGTGTATGTGGCGGTCTGGCACGCACCGGGGTTGAGGTTTATATCACCTTATTAAGAAAAAAAAAAATAGACACGCAATTTTCCGCTTTAAATGACTCAAAAACTCCCGGGGGCGTGACACGGTCTGTCATTGCCCTGACTATTTTGCAACTCTGATTTATTTTTTTAAAAAAAATATATATATACACTGGTTTTTGAACTCGGGGCGTGACAGATTAGATGGTATCAGAGCAATAGGAATAAGAAGTCTAGGTTTGGTTAGGAACGAACCCTAGGATGACTCGTGTCACGTGAGAGCGCTGGGTTTGGTACAGTAAGTTTTGGGAACTTAGAAGTGTTTCGTATTCACATTTTAGGATTTAGCCGCGGTCGTGGTTTCGACCGTAGGCTTGATGTTTCAGTGGAGCCAGAGGGCTCAGATCAGTTGCAGTGTATGTGGTAAAAAGATTGACCACGATTCTTGTAGTAAATATTGGAATATGATACCAGTTCTTCGTGAATAGTCAGAGTGTTATTCCTGACCCCGTGATGGTAGTGACCTTTGGTGGAGGTCATGTTATTGGCATAGAGCCTGTGAAGGGAGGTATGTAATGTACCTTCAGATGTGAGTTGTGTCCCCAACAAGATGTTGGCGACAGATCTATGGTATTTCACTTTTCTTTTGGTAAGCACGTTGGGCGGCCGACAACGTACTTTCGAAAGAACTGAGAAATACTCTGCCCTGTGATGGGGTATATTAGATTGGGTCTAAAATAGCAACCTTGGAGTTGTTGAAACCTGGTGATTAGTGGTAACTATCTTGAACCTATTAGAGACTTACCAGAGTTTTAGTCGTATTAAGTTTCGGGGACGAAACTTCTTGTAAGGTGGGAGTGATGTAGTAATCCGGAATATTTTATTTTTAATAAATAAAATAAAAGTTGAATTTTTAGCCTGAGTTAGATTCTAAAGATCTAATTTGATCTGTTTGATCAATTGCCGGTGTGCAAGTTGCACGAATTACGAGGCAAAAGGCTAATTTCCAATCCGGACATGATCTTAGAAATCCAAGTTGACCGTTGCGATCGTCTCGTCGAACTGAGCAAGTTTCATATTCAGCACTTTTCGATCTGACGGTCGGATCTTCCAGAATTCAAAGAAGAAGGAAGCGGATTTTGCGACTAATAGGAACAGTGGACTGTGTACAGTATTTTAAGTAAATACTGTAGGTGAATAGTAACCTGGATTTTATTCCCTCTTGAACCAACGTTGGCCAATTTATTATCCGGACCCCAATTTAGCGGTATAAGTAGTCTAACCTAACTAGTTTCGACACTCTGAACGCGATGGCGCAGTCGAAAATTCTGTTTGACGACTCTGGAATTTTGAAAAGCGTGAAAACTGTAAAATTAGGCAGTTTTTGTGGAACGGAATTTTATCTGGACCTCGCGTCGAAAAACAAAAATCACTGTCTTGAAGATTTCGACGTGCCGGACGCAATGGCGAAGTCCGTTTCGCAAAACGTTGAGCGGATTGTCTCGAAATGCGTAAAAAATACCCTAAAATGGACTAAATTGTAAGAAAACTTATTATTTTATGTATTAATAATTATGGGGCTTAAACTATAGGGTTGGTCCTAGGTGCATTTGTAACCTACAGCAAGGAACTCGGATGCTAAGGACTAAGTGTGAATGGGGAGTTTGGTTAGAATCTAGCATTAAAGGGAATTTTGTCTCTTGAACTTCTTGGGGATAGCACGAAGAGTCATGGGGGGGATCCCAGGCATCACTTGGGAATCCCAGCCTCTCTTGGAACCAGCCCTAGGTGAGAGGGACTGTCAAAGGACAACCCCATTACCTCCAATCCGAGAATGTGAGGGAAGAGTGAAAGTGAAACAAGGTTAACTCCTAACTTGTTTTCACTAAACCTCTGGTGAATCTCAAGCTTTCTTGATCCCCTGCTCATCTCCAGACCAAGCCCGAGTATAGAGAAGCCAAGAGGACAAGAACCCATTAGAGACCAAACCGAGAGAGAGGGAGAGTAAGAAAAAGGTTGGACCCAACCTTGTCAAGTTGGAGTTGGGAGTGTCTGAGGAATTACTTGATACCTCTGGACCTTGCTGGAGTCTTGCCGTGGACGCGCGAAGAAGAGGAAGAGAGATCCGGTTTCATCCATCTTCGCCGAGCTCGGACAAGGTGAGGATCCCAAACCATGGTTTGTTAGAACCCGGGACCCCTAGCAGTAGGTTTTAAATGTTGTTTGGAAGCTCCATGCACAGCCCCGAGGCCCCATGCACGTGGGTTAGCCGGTGGGAGCAAAAAAAAAATGGCCGGAACCCTAATAGTGCTTCATTTTGGAAGAACTCTGCAACCATGGGGTCATATTGGCTGTGATTTGGTGTGCTTGGACTGTTGGTGGTATGGACCAACTCCTCCAAATTTGGTGGAGTATGGTTAAGCCAGAGAGTGGCAGATTTATGCCCTAGAATTCGGGTTTATTGCAAGTCGGCCGAGCTTGCAGCTCCGGCGCCGGCGAGCCTCCCCGACGCCGTCCACCTACCCAGGAGTGTTGCTGGGACCCGGGGAATTCCATCCATGCCCTTGCATGGCGACCATGCACACCGAAAGCTCGGGTGCCATGGTTGACCCGAGCTTAAGGCCGTTAATGGCGGCCGGCCGTCCGGCGATCTCCGACGACAGGGACATGGCCAGAGCTTCTCAAAAGCTTGCTAGAAAACTTGTGGTGCTGTTCTTTGCACCTTAAAAGTAACAATAGCAAAGTTGCCATTGTTGAAGAAAGCTTGAAATGGAGCTTTGCTCCAACCGCGCCGCCACCGTGATCTGTCGCCGGGCTTGGGTATGAAAAGTTTTAGTGAGATGAGAGGCACCTGTTGGTGCTTTTGGTTGGGTCCCAGAACCACTGTAGGAATGGTCACGATTTTCCATGCAATAGGCTCATCTTCTTCCTCGAGCCCGAGCCCAACCTGGGGTTGTAGCTTGCTCCAGGTTGATGAGAATTGCTCCGGGAACTTAGTAGAGTAGATCGATCCATAAAATTTGGTTTCAGGTGCAGTGTGGGCTGAGATCTATATCACATTGTAGCTTAGGTTAATGCTAACAAAAAGTGCACACCTAGTGTTTGTTAGAATGCCACAATGAACTTGTAAATGGAATTTGACAAAATTGTAAAAATGAAAGTTGCTCAAATTCATCCCCTGAGCTGTGTGCTCACTTCAGTTCAAACAGAAACTGAGTGGAATAAAAGTTGGAGCAATGTGAACTTGTATGTTTGCAAGATGATGGATCTCTGTGATCCAGCAGATCTGGGCTGCAACCAGTGCAAGCCCTGGCATCCTAGCATGGTTTAGAGCAATATTGATATACAAACTTTAACTGTTTGATGTTTAGAACAAAAGTTATAGTGAAATCAACTTAAAACTGTCATGTTGGAACGAAACCCTATTTTAGAGTGTTGGCAAAGCCGCGACAGTGTATTCCTGGCTATTTTGGGGTCACTGGACGCGATGCTCGCGTTAAAAACAGAGTTTGAAGTCCCGGAGAAACAAAAATTCGTTTTTAGGCTAGATTAGAGAGTATTTTATGGCCCGAAGTTTGCCTCAGGTTCCGTGCTGCCACAAATTGGTGAGCACGGTGTTCAACATGATAAATGTCACCTGCTGGAAGTGACGGATTGTTAAAATGATTTTCCAGTTGAAAGAACGAGCGAAAACAGTGCTCAAATATCACTAAAATGTGATTTTTTTTGGAAACTATAGGGGTCTACATGCAAAATAGACAATGTGTACTATTTAGTAAAGTATTTAATTCATTCCTAAGCTTTTCGTTAGGAATCCAATGGCTCCCGTTGAGCAGAAATTGAATAACGGTTCGAAAATCGACAAAATCGTCGATTTTTCGGTATCCGGGTGGCAATCGCGCAATTTGAGAAATTGTGGCGTTTTCACCAGGTCGACTGTTGAGTCCCAGTAGAATCTGGTTGAGCCAGCGACCCAGTTAGATAGCCCGAGTCTCCCGGAAATCCAAAAGGGAATTCCCGGGAGGGGCAATTTGGTAATTTTACCAAAGATGAAATATAAGATTAACCTGGTCCCAGTGTTGTCACCAGACATGGACGTCTAAGTAATTAAGAAAATCATGTTAGCAACCAGAGTATAAAAGTAATGTCGGGATAAGTGTGGTTGAGTAGTTTTCCCTAATCGTAACCTTGATTTAGGTTGGCACAGTCTTCGAGCGTTCAGTTGGAGTCGAAGGTTCGCCTGCGCATTTACAGGTGGGTTATCTTCAGTCCGGGCTTTATCAGTTCGGCCCTCGGTGTACGGTATTGGTTGGACTCCTGTTTTTGTCAATCTAAGTTATATTAGAGCCTATTTGCCTTTGATACATATATTGCTTTGACTGATTGGTCATTAGTTGCACTCCTATGCTTGATTATTATATTGATCTATTAATGCTTGAGCCTGCCGTTCCTTTGATTCAGTGTTTACTACTTCATGCCTGCTTTATGACTGCTTATGGTTTGTTTTAGCGATCTTTACCATATCTGCTGATTAGTTGTTTCCAGTGGTTATATTATTGCTCTACATATAGCTATGCCTGTTATCAGTACTATTCTGCCTTACATATTTATTCATATTGCCTCTGGTATTTATATCTTATCTTGGAACCTTTCCATGTTGAATTGGTGAGCTTGCTTGTTCTGCTGATCAAATGATACACTGCTGAACACATAGTTTTAATCAACTGATGTTTTTACCGAGCTTCGTAGGGTCGCCGGAGTCTGTTCTTGTTTGATAGGACAAAGGCATTGCTCTGCGAGGTTTGGACCTAAAACCACCAAGCTTCGTAGTGTCGCCTGAGTCTGTTCTTGTTTGATAGGACGAGGGCAATGCTCTTCGGAGTTTGGACTTTTCAAAACAGTTTTCTTAAAAATATGTGTTTAAGTTTTGTATCATTTGATTGGTTGGTATGATTGAGTTGAGATTTGCCTTGAGCTTGCATATGAGTTGAGATTTGTCCAGTAGTTGCTGATTATTCCTGCATTCGAGTTGAGATTCGAGTTGAGATTCAGTTGTTAGTACTTGCATCCCAGTGGGATTGTTCCCGGCTTGTTGCCGATTACCCGGTCAGTAGACCGTGAGCTTGAGCATTCGCATGATTTATCGCCCGCACTGCTGTACTTCACGAACATCAGCGGAGTCATGACCCGTGTAGATGTTCTTTACCGATAAAGTGGTTAGCAGAAGCTACCCGTGACTCCCAGGTTAGTGCCCAAGGGTGCCGGAGTGTTGACTCCCAGGTTAGTGCCCGAGGGTGCCGGAGTATGTCAGCCAGGTTGGTGCCAGGTTAGGCGAGTTTTGCCTGAGGTCTTGTGAAGGCCAATATGGTAGCTTGTGATTGGGTCTTTGTGTTTTCATTTATTTGATGCATGTGTTGTTAAATTGCTTTAACATGCTTCTTTGATTCTTTGATCTGGCTTCTAGTTCTCTACCTTTATATGATTCTATGTGATGCCTTTGATTATAGTTCCATGATTTAGAGTTGCTTATCCTAACTGTGATTATATGTCTGTTGATCTTCATGATTGCCTATCTGTTTATCCTAAACTGTAATCTCCGTGATTATATATATCTGATGATCTCCATGTTGACTATTTGTAACCTCCATGATCATATATCTGTTGATCTCCATGTTGACTATTTGTAACTGTAGAGTTATTTAGGATCCACAAGGATCTAAATAGGTACTATCAAACACCTAGAGGGGGGTGAATAGGTGTAATATTATAAAAACCAATCTCAGTGCAAAAATAAAAAAACAATGCGGAAAATAAAAATCAACACACCGAGATTTACGTGGAAACTCCAATCCAGGAGAAAAGCCACGGGACCAACACGCAATAACAATCCACTAAGAATAGAAGAATAACAAGGTGATTACCGACTCCACGGACTCAACCCCTCCTTCAGTTTCTTCGGACCTTGCGCTGACCGGTTGGATATCCACGCAATAACAATCCACTAAGAAAAGAAGAATAACAAGGTGATTACCGTCTCCACGGATTTAACCCCTCCTTCAACTTCTTCGGACCTTGCGCTCCACCGTTTGCACGTCCACTGCACACGTTCGAATCCACGAACGCCACTCGAATCCACGAGCACACGTTTCGAATCCACGAAACGCCTTCAACACACCGAATCCACGATGCCACGTCGAATCCACGACGCAAACTCAGCCGGTAAGAATATTGGCTTCGATGGTGATCCTTTGCTTAGATTATCAATGAAGATCCATGGGAAAAATCTCTAAGCAAAGATTAGATCAATTCGACAAAAGATATGTTCTTGAAAGAACCATCGAATTGACCTAAAAGAGGCTATAAAGAAGAACGATAAAAACCTAGCCTCTAGGGTTGCTCTCAAGTGTTTTATAAATTGATCGGCCGTGCTCCCCACGTTTTTGAGAAACCCTAAATGTCTATTTATAGTTTAGAAACCTTTGGAAAGAGATAAGAATCAAAAACATACCTTATCTGGAAATTTTCAGGACGGCGATCCGGATCGGGATTACTGCGATCCGGATCGTCGTAACGAGATTGACGATTCCAGAAATCCAAGGGTTCGGGATCCGGATCGCAAGGCCCGATCCGGATCGTTCATGAATTTCAGCAACATCCAATGTTCGGGATCCGGATCAGAATAGGCTTGGATCCGGATTGGATTTGCACATGAACTAATACCCTTCGGGATCCGGATTGGATCATCTGATCCGGATCCTGAACATGTCCCATGTCCAGTTTTTGATTTTTATGCAATTAAAAATTCATCCAAGTGTTTCTACACTATAAGAAAGTATTCGGATCACCAAAATTATTTAGTTAAACATACCTGATCCTTTTGAATACTTTCTTCTTGAGATTGATGTAACTGATCCACAATTCTTCATCTTCAATCTTCAAGACTCAAGACACTGAGTGTCAACTTGAGCTCTTGTTGAATCTTCTCTAAGTCTTTGATTGCTGATTGACAATTTGATCCCTTTAAGACTCCGACTCAACTTACTGACTTGACTCACGAAATATGCCAACACCAAAAAGCCGTAACAATCTCCCCCTTTGGCAATTTCGTGACAAAACCCAAAAATACATAAAAACGCTCAAGTCACTCATCTTAAACCAAAAAATCGAAATTCAATGTCATCACCAAAACATTGATTTTCTTTGCGTGAAAGATCCAATAAATACAAAATTACATTTGAACCAAACAGTCCTAGAACATACTCTATGACTTAGGACTTGGAGTCTTAAAGTGATGTAATTCCTGCAAAACAAAACTCCAAACAAAATCAAACGTTAGTCGTTAGAAATTAAAATCCTACATTTGATTCGTCCTTTTGGTTCTTTTGTTTTTCGGCTCTTTCAATTTTTTCTTTGTCTCCCCCTATCTTGAGCATCTATGTTCTCCCCCTTTGTGATACGATCATCATTTTCCGTTCTCCCCCATTTTTCCATTTTCGTTTGTCCTCTCTTGATGATCTCATCTCCGTCATTTCTCTTCTCCCCCTTTTTGTCACAAATTGTCAAACAGTGAACATACTAGACAAAAGGAAATCACTAACAACATTAGTTCATAGAGAAAGAGAGATAAAAGCTCAGTTCCGGTATATAACAAAAATGCAGATTGCGTACCGGTACCAGAAAGCAAAAATTAAATAATTTCTTGAAACAAATCCAGATTTTAGAATCTTTTCAAATACCGATTTGTATTCCATCAAGAAATCAATTTAAGTGCTTTGAAGAACAATGAATTCACATAGATGTCATTCAATCCAAATTTCTTTCATTAGAATAATTTAGAAAAATAAAAACCAGAAAGAGTATGTAAGCACTTTAGCGCATCAACTTTAAACAAAAGTCATCGTTTCATGCAACAAGAAATAGATTATACCAAATCTATCAAAAATACTCAAAAATGAAACGAAAATTTATGAAAATTAAAACCCTTAAAGTTGAACAACTTCAATTACATCTAACCTGATCTTATGCGTAATGCCTTTATCAAATCATCAATTTTGGTAAAGAAAATGAAATACAAAGATCAATAGATGTTTGAAATCCCAGATAAGTTAGATAATATATCTAGACAATCTGTTGAAGGAGTGGCTCTTTGAGCATCTTTTATCAAAAATCCCACCTTATACCAACCATGAAATATGACTGAGTCAAGTATTTCAATATGCATTTCATCAACATTTTTAAACAAAAATTTGCTTTGCATACATGGGGTATCTTTTTCTTTTTCTTTTTCTCCATGTGGTGGTAGTTTTCACACTCCTCATTGGGATGTAACTCTTTCCACATCTTTTGAGCATTTTACTTTTCTTTGACTCCCCCTCAATTGGCTATCAATTATTTAATATATAAGGTATTCAACCAAAAATTGATCTCGCATTCATACTCGACTAAGCAATCAAATATGATAATGACTATACCAAGAGATCATTGAGAGAGAAATTGACTTTGATCACTTAAAAGATGAATTAATTAACATAAATGATCATTGCAACATTGAAATATTATGATATCAAAAGCATAATAAATTTCTAAATGCGTGAAAGGATGCAATTAAAGTCAATTTAACCAATGCTCAATTAAACAACTCCTCTAATGAAGTGTCTTCAAGATTATGATTATGGAGTCAAGTTGATAATCAAGTAAAATTAATTTGGAGTGAATGAACGTGAAGCCCTTTTTATTCAATGCACTTGTTCGTTAAAAACCCTTTTGTTCAAAAACAAAGTATAAAAACAAAGAGCATTGAAAACATGTAATGCAAAGATTAAGAAAAATATGAAGGGAAAACCAATCAAAGCATTACACACAGTCATAAGCTATTTAGAACTTAAGACAAGGAAAGATATCACCTTTCCGAATCCAAAATCGCGGATTTTGGGTTGTCTTGATTCGTTGTGCCCGGGGGTTGGTAGCTTTGACTGTTGATCCACCTTAGGTCTTTGCCTCGCAATAATCCACTTGTATGATTGATGTTGTGGCTCGGACCTTTGGTGGGTTGAGTGAACTCCTTTGACTTGATGTGTCTTTTGATTCCGTTGAGTCCGCTCCGTAGATGAAGTTGCCGAAGAATTTTTCTTTCTCTTTTTCGGGCAATTCTTCACCAAATGTCCTTCAAGTCCACATAGGTGACAAGTTCTTCCTTTCAATTTCATTGTGGAACTTGAAGCATGCACAGTTTGGTCCTTTTTAAATCCCAAACCAACCTTGCTTGTTTGACCTAATCCGGACATACAATCTAGTTTCTTGGAACCGGTTGAAAGCCTTTGTATGTCGGATTTGAGTTGATGAACTTGCTTGGTCAAAGCTTGGTTGGTGACATGAATTTCTTCAAACTGCTTTTCAAGAAAACCAATCTTGTCCATATATGATTTAGCGTTTGTCTCCGATTGGTTTAGCTTTTCTTGGAGGATTTTATTGTTATCCAATAACCGTCCATGTTCCTCCTCGAGATCATGAAGTTTGATCTTTAAAGCTTGATTCTCGTCTTGAACTTCAAGTCGTTGCTTCCTCAACTTCTTGTTAAGTTTGGCCATCTTCTTTGATTCCGCAAGAAGTTGTTGGTATGCCTCAACGAGTTCTTCTTCGTCCGACTCCCCCTCACTTGATGACTCTCCTCCGGATGTTGATGTTTCATGCAAAATCAAAGGAATAGAGTCAGTGACTAAAGATGATAAACACAAATTAGAAGAGGGAATTTGAGAGGCATGAAAAGCAACAAATTTTTCTTTTTCCTCTTCACTTGAGGTCGATTCATCGAAACTAGAATCGTCCCAAGTTTTTGCTTGCAAAGCCTTCTTTTTGTATGATTTCTTAGAAGGACAATCCGTTGAAATATGGCCGTAGCCTTTGCATCGATAGCATCGGATTTCCCCTTCGAAATCATCTTTTTCTTTTTCTTTAGAAGGTTTTGCAACGCCTTTGAGTTTAGAGGATTTAGAACCCGATGATCCTTTAGATGGTTTCGTGGATGAAGATCCATCGGTTCGATTCTTCCAAAATTTCCGACGAAATTTCTTTGTGATCCGCGCCAATTGTTCTTCAAAATCGGCAAAAGAGATTTCATCGTCGGAACTCGATTCGCTATCTTCTTCCTTTGTTGATTTGAATGCAATACCTGTAAGCTTAGAAGAAGACTTGGAAGAATTTTGATTAGTAGGAAAAGTCATCTCATAAGTTTGTAAAGCACCTACTAATTCCTCTACACTCATCTCATCCGGATGACTAACGGTTTCAATGGCGGTAACCTTTGCCCTAAACCGTTCCGGAAGAGTCCGAAGTATCTTTCTTACAATTTTCGACTCCGGGATCTTTTCTCCTAAATTAGCACATGTATTAATTACATCTTGAAGTCTAGTGTAATAATCTGTAAACAATTCATGCTCTTCCATATGAATAGAGTCAAATTGACTTGTAAGCATCTGGAGCTTTTGAATTTTTACAAGATTAGTACCCTCATGTGTAATTTTGAGAATATCCCAAATTTCCTTCGCGGTTTCACACGCGGAAATTCTTGTAAACTCAGTCGAGGAAAGAGAATTAAATAAAGCGTTCATACCTTTCCCATTGTAAGAAGATCTTTCGATTTCCTCTTTAGACCATCTAGAGCGAGGTTTTGGGGTAGTAGAATTTCCTACTTCCTCAACCGGATGCACCCAACCGTATTCAACGGTTTGCCATACCCGCTCATCAATAGAGATGAGAAAAGCTCTCATCCGCACTTTCCAATATGCATAATTGGTCCCATCAAAAAGAGGAGGTCTAAAAATATTACCACTTTCACCCATCATGATAGATAAACCTAAAACCCGCTCTGATACCAATTGTAGAGTTATTTAGGATCCACAAGGATCTAAATAGGTACTATCAAACACCTAGAGGGGGGTGAATAGGTGTAATATTATAAAAACCAATCTCAGTGCAAAAATAAAAAACAATGCGGAAAATAAAAATCAACACACCGAGATTTACGTGGAAACTCCAATCCAGGAGAAAAACCACGGGACCAACACGCAATAACAATCCACTAAGAATAGAAGAATAACAAGGTGATTACCGACTCCACGGACTCAACCCCTCCTTCAGCTTCTTCGGACCTTGCGCTGACCGGTTGGATATCCACGCAATAACAATCCACTAAGAAAAGAAGAATAACAAGGTGATTACCGTCTCCACGGATTTAACCCCTCCTTCAACTTCTTCGGACCTTGCGCTCCACCGTTTGCACGTCCACTGCACACGTTCGAATCCACGAACGCCACTCGAATCCACGAGCACACGTTTCGAATCCACGAAACGCCTTCAACACACCGAATCCACGATGCCACGTCGAATCCACGACGCAAACTCAGCCGGTAAGAATATTGGCTTCGATGGTGATCCTTTGCTTAGATTATCAATGAAGATCCATGGGAAAAATCTCTAAGCAAAGATTAGATCAATTCGACAAAAGATATGTTCTTGAAAGAACCATCGAATTGACCTAAAAGAGGCTATAAAGAAGAACGATAAAAACCTAGCCTCTAGGGTTGCTCTCAAGTGTTTTATAAATTGATCGGCCGTGCTCCCCACGTTTTTGAGAAACCCTAAATGTCTATTTATAGTTTAGAAACCTTTGGAAAGAGATAAGAATCAAAAACATACCTTATCTGGAAATTTTCAGGACGGCGATCCGGATCGGGATTACTGCGATCCGGATCGTCGTAACGAGATTGACGATTCCAGAAATCCAAGGGTTCGGGATCCGGATCGCAAGGCCCGATCCGGATCGTTCATGAATTTCAGCAACATCCAATGTTCGGGATCCGGATCAGAATAGGCTTGGATCCGGATTGGATTTGCACATGAACTAATACCCTTCGGGATCCGGATTGGATCATCTGATCCGGATCCTGAACATGTCCCATGTCCAGTTTTTGATTTTTATGCAATTAAAAATTCATCCAAGTGTTTCTACACTATAAGAAAGTATTTGGATCACCAAAATTATTTAGTTAAACATACCTGATCCTTTTGAATACTTTCTTCTTGAGATTGATGTAACTGATCCACAATTCTTCATCTTCAATCTTCAAGACTCAAGACACTGAGTGCCAACTTGAGCTCTTGTTGAATCTTCTCTAAGTCTTTGATTGCTGATTGACGATTTGATCCCTTTAAGACTCCGACTCAACTTACTGACTTGACTCACGAAATATGCCAACACCAAAAAGCCGTAACAGTAACCTCCATGATCATATATCTGTTGATCTCCATGTTGACTATTTGTAACCTCCATGATTATATATCTGCTGATCTCCAAGTTGCCTAACTGTTATCTTAACTGTGATCATTGCTTATCCCAACTGTGATTATACATATCTGCCGATCTTCATGAATACATACCTGTTATTCTAACCCCTGATTATTACTATCCTCTAGTATTGTATACCAGTAGGTACGATCTGCTATTTCTCGGCTCGTCGTGCCCACTGGGATACACTCCGGTGTGTCTCACACCCTCGGGTGACTGTTTTTCAGGTCGAGCGGGTGTTGGGATGTCGGGACGAGTTGGCAAGGTATCGAGATAGATGTTCGACCCTGGACAGCTGTGTACTTAGTTAAAGAGTTTAAAGTTGAAAGATGTTGTAATTTGGGGAAAGAGTTGTAATTTGTAAAGTTATTGTAAAAGTTATTTTGTAATATTGTTAGTACGTAGTTAGTACTCTGATGTTGTTGCCAAGCTAGCCGTGCATATATAGAAAAGGCTCAATTCCATAGGGGATTGGGACTCTTCTATATATGTGGCGGTCTGTCATTGCCCTGACTGTTTTGCAACTCTGATTTATTTTTTTAAAAAAAATATATATATATATATACACTGGTTTTTGAACTCGGGGCGTGACACGGTTGATCTTCCAAAATTGTTGGAATGGGAACAGTGGCTATTCCAGATGGCCCGATCTTGAATAATGTGTTATTTGTTGATGGCCTCAAGACTAACCTCATAAGTATCAGTCAACTTTGTGACAATGGTTTTTCAGTTAACTTTTCATCTGTTGAATGTGTTGTAACTGATAAGGACCATGTTTTCTTTTTAAAGGGGGTTAGATTGAAAACAATTGTTATGTAGTTCCTAATAAAATTTCTGAAAAATGTAACCTAGCTCTTTGAAAAATGAAACACTTTGGCATGAAAGGCTAGGTCACATAAACTTTAAGGAACTTGCTAGAATTTCAAACAAAGATGTGGTCAAGGGGGTTCCTAAACTTTCTTTTGAACAAAACATTGTGTGTGGCGGTTGCCAAAAGGGAAAACAGTCTAGGACTGCACACAAGAACTTGAACCACATAGGTACAAAACGGCCTTTGGAACTTTTGCACATGGACTTAATGGGGCCAACTCGTCAACCATCTTTGGGAGGTAAATGGTATATTTTCTTATTGGTTGATGATTTCTCTAGATATACTTGGGTAGCATTTTTAAAAGAAAAAGCTGATACTTTTGATTCTTTTCACGAGATTTGCCATCGTATTATGATTGAAAAGAATGAAAAGATTACTCGTGTTAGAAGTGATAGAGGTGGAGAATTCATAAATTCTAAATTCATTGATTTTTGCACTTTCAACGGCATTAAACATGAATTCTCAGCACCCTATACACCTCAACAGAATGGTGTAGTCGAGCGCAAAAACAGGGTCGTACAGGAGATGGCACGTGTTATGCTTCATAGCCGGAACTTACCGTTATATTTTTGGGCTGAAGCGGTGAACACTGCTGTCTATGTAATTAATCGCGTGTATTTGCGCCCGGGACTTTAAATACACCATATGAACTATGGTTTTGTAGAAAACCTAACATCAAATATTTTCGTATCTTTGGGAGTCGGTGTTTTATTTTACGTGACCGCGAAAATCTTGGAAAATTTGACTCTCGAAGTGACGAAGGGATTTTCTTGGGTTATTCTACAAACAGTAGAGCATATCGAGTTTTTAACTTAGAATCTAAGACGATCGTAGAATCGATAAATGTTAAAGTAGATGAAGCTTTTCACTTTGAATCTGAAAAATCTACCCTCGATATCTCTCTTGATGATGATACACCTGCTAATGCATCTTCTTCTAACAATTCTTTCGATAATAATGATGCATCTAACGGTTCTTCAAGTTTATCTGATGTGCAGGAATCATCTCGTGTACCTCCGAGTACTCCGTTACCTCAAACGTTACGCATCTCCAAGGATCATCCTGAATCGAACATCATTGGAGATCCACAAGAAGGAGTCAGAACTCGGAGACAATTGGTTTGCGGATTCGCTTGCTATGTATCCTTAATCGAACCAAAGAATGCCGATGAAGCTCTTCAAGATGACTACTGGATTGAAGCAATGCAGGAAGAGCTCCATCAATTTGAGCGAAACAAAGTCTGGGAATTAACGAAGCCTCCGAAGCAACACAATGTGATAGGTACCAAATGGATTTTCAAGAACAAGAAAAATGAGGATGGTACTATCATCAGGAACAAAGCAAGGTTAGTTGCTCAAGGCTACTCTCAAGTAGAAGGTATAGACTTTGATGAAACTTTCGCCCCTGTAGCTAGACTCGAGTCCATTCGTATCTTTTTGCGATTGCTTGTCATTTTAAAATCAAATTATTTCAAATGGACGTTAAGAGCGCCTTTTTAAATGGGTTTTTAAATGAGGAAGTTTATGTGGCTCAACCGAAAGGTTTTGTGGACCATAAACTACCTAACCATGTTTTTCGTTTGAAAAAGGCTCTTTACGGTCTGAAACAAGCACCGCGAGCATGGTACGAAAGGTTGACAAAGCACCTTTTGGAAAAGGGCTATACTCGAGGGGGAGCTGACAGGACTCTCTTTGTGAAGCATTATCAAAACAATTTCATTGTAGCACAAATCTATGTCGATGACATTGTATTTGGTGCAACAAGAGATAATGATGCTTCTAAATTCGCGGAGACCATGGAAAGCGAATTTGAGATGTCCATGATGGGCGAATTGACTTATTTTCTTGGATTACAAGTTAAACAAAACGATGAAGGAATTCACTTGTGTCAATCCAAGTATGCAATGGAGTTGGTCAAAAAGTTTGATTTAGAAAATTCTAAGATTTTCCGACTCCAATGGGAACTAGCCATAAGGGACTTGGAAGTGAATCACATAGTGAGAATGTAGACGAGAAACTGTATCGCAGTATGATTGGAAGTCTACTTATCTCACGGCTAGTCGCCCGGATATATCCTTCAGTGTTGGGATTTGCGCGAGATATCAATCAGCACCGAAGGAGGTTCACCTGAAAGCGGTGAAACGGATCATCCGGTATATCAAAGGTACAATCAATTTCGGAATTTGGTATCCTATGGGAACAAGTTTGGATATTGTTGGATACTCAGATGCCGATTGGGCTGGATCAGTGGATGATCGGAAAAGCACGAGTGGTGCATGCTTCTATCTTGGCCATTGCCTTGTTGCATGGCACAGTAAAAAGCAGAACTGCATAGCACTCTCGACTGCCGAAGCGGAGTATATTTCAGCAGGAAGTTGTTCAACCCAATTGATTTGGATGAAAAGCGTGTTGAGCGACTTCCGGATTTCAGCAACTTCGGTAACCATTCTTTGTGACAACACTAGTGCTATTAACATTTCTAAAAACCCTGTGTTGCACTCTAGAACAAAACATATTGAACTTAGATATCATTTTCTTAGAGAGCTAGTTGAATCAAATATTCTTCAACTTTCATATATTTCAACTGAGGATCAATTAGCTGACATTTTAACAAAACCTTTGGATCAAAAACGTTTTATTCACTTGCGTAAAGCAATTGGAATGCTTTCCTTGAAATAATCTCTTTTGAAACCTTTGCTTAGGTTAGGTTTTGTGTTTTTGTTCTTTATCTATGTTTGTACATAGGACATTAATTGAGCATAAGTCATAATTGACTTTAATTGCATCCTTTTATGCATTTAGAAATTTATTATGCTTTTGATATCATAATATTTCAATGTTGCAATGATCATTTATGTTAATTAAGTCATCTTTTAAGTGATCAAAGTCAATTTCTCTCTCAATGATCTCTTGGTATAGTCATTATCTTATTTGATTGCTTAGTCGAGTATGAATGCGAGATCAATTTTTGGTTGAATACCTTATATATTAAATAATTGATAGCCAATTGAGGGGGAGTCAAAGAAATGAAATATGCTCAAAAGATGTGGAAAGAGTTACATCCCAATGAGGAGTGTGAAAACTACCACCACATGGAGGAAAGAGCTACCACCTCGGTCGTCCGAGTACTGTGTGCAGCTACCACATGTATACCAAGCATGTTTTCAATTTTTGATTAAATAAAATGCATATTGAAATACTTGACTCAGTCAAATTTCATGGTTGGTATAAGGTGGGATTTTTAATGAAAGATGCTCAAAGAGCCACTCCTTCAACAGATTGTCTAGATATATTATCTAACTTATCTGGGATTTCAAACATCTATTGATCTTGGTATTTCATTTTCTTTACCAAATTGATGATTTGATAAAGGCATTACGCATAAGATCAGGTTAGATGTAATTGAAGTTGTTCAACTTTAAGGGTTTTAATTTTTATAAATTTTCGTTTCATTTTTGAGTATTTTTGATAGATTTTGTATAATCTATTTCTTGTTGTATGAAACGATGATTTTTGTTTAAAGTTGATATGGTAAAGTGCTTACATACTTTTTCTGGATTTTATGGAATTTTTCTGAATTTTTCTGAAGAAAAAGTTGGAGCCGATCCGGATCGGACAAGTGATCCGGATCCCGAACGCAGGTATTTCCTGCGGGTAGCCGATCCGGATCACATTCTCGATCCGATCCGGATCACGGCTAGGGTTTATATGAAACAAAGAGGTTTTTGATTTCTTTTTCACTAATCTTTTGTTTCTAAATCTCCTAGAGTTTCTCTCTCTAGATTTCTTGATCTTGGAGCTTCCAAACTCAGTTCTTCAATTCAAAGTAAGTTTTATTGATCAAAATCTCGGTTTTTCACAGTTTTTCTTCTTTGCTCAAACGTGAGTAGAAATCATGGATCTTTTTCGTTTGTGAATGGTTTTTGATCAAATTTCTTTTGAAATAAGAACTCTGGGTAGATTAGTTTTGATTATATGCTGGGTTTTCTCCAGATAAACGATTTTTGGGCTTCGATTTCTAAAAATTCGGTTTTAGGGCATATAAGAGGAATTTTTGAAAATCATGGAATTGATCTATTTTTAAAATTCTTTTTGGAAAACTAATTTGATTCTTAGCTTCTCTACATGATTATGATTGTTTGGGTACAATTTTTCAAATTTTTCAAAATTAACAATTTTTCATGTTCTTGAGTTGTGCTCACAGGATTTCAATCTTCTTAAAGAACTTGCAGCAATGGTGATCACCTGGATTATATTTCTTCTCGCTGCCATGGTTCATGCTAAAGATATTGTCAAGCCAAAAAGGGCTAAGCGAACGAAGAAGACTCAAAGTGATTCCGAGACGGAGACAGAAACGGATTCGATTGACTGGGATAACCTCGAGGTCGAGGACACTGTCCCCATTGTCTCCAAAGGGAAAGCAACTGCTGAAGCTTCAAAGGCAAAGCCTCAGCCTACTGCAGCTGAAAAGGGAAAAGCCCCAATGGACCCTAGTCCAACCAAACTCAAGCGAAAAAGCGTTGCAAGAAAAAGAGGCAGTGCTCGGGGCATTTTAATTGAAGAACCAATTGCTAGCCAACCTCCTCCACAGGATTTCATCAGCTCTACAAGGATCAAAGATTTTGAGAAAAGGGAATGTATTGGCGAAAGACATGTCAATGTCAAAGCACTGAAGGAACGATCTACACTTTTTGGGACTTTGTTTGATCAGGCGGGTCTTGCTCCCATTTGCCATTTCCCTGAGTCTACTGGGTATTGTCCTCACTCAGTACGAATTTTTTATCAAAATGCTTCAAGTCTCGTTGATCAGGAGGATGGACGTCGCAAATTTCAAACTTTGGTTAAAAATGTAAAGATTAAAGTCACACCTCAACTGATTGGAGAGGTGTTAGGGATGAAGGCCAGAGTTGATGGACCTCACTATCTGAAAAGTTAAATCTTCAACAACAACTCCTGGAGAGTGGTAGTTAATGAAATTTGTCTTCCAGATACTCTGTCAACAGGAAATTCCGTCTTCTCAAAAGAACTTCGACCGGAGTATCGCTACGTGAACTTTCTTGTTTGCTATAACATCCTTCCAAACATGAATACAAAGGTTCTTCGATGGGATAGGATGTTATTTCTTTATCTTCTTGGAAACCCCGCAGCGTTAATGGGAGCAAACTTAAACATTCCTTACCTCATCTGGTCAAGGATGGCGCGCTATGTGGAACATGCTCACCCTACAGAGAGACTCCCCTATCCAATGATAATTATGCGCATTCTTCGGAAATTTAAAGTCGACACAAGTGCGAGCTCATACATGTACAGTCTGGGAACAATCAATGAAACAACAATTGTGAAGTCTCTCTCCACAAACAGGATGACCCCCCATCACCTCCTAGCCGACAAAGAGCACAACCACATGCAACAACTTCTGCACCACAAGCAACACCTCCAGTCCCACCAGCACATCAAGCACCTCCATCAACTTCTGATGATGATGATGCTTCGGTTACCTCGATCTATAAAGAACAACAGCGTCTTTCCAACGAACAAGAACGCATGTCTAAGGAGTTCGTTGAGATGAAAGAGGATCTTAGAGAGGTTAAGCAAGAGCAAGCTTCAATGAACAAGGATCTTAGAGAAGTTAAGAAAGAGCAAGCCTCAATGAACAAGCGAATCAAGAAAATATTTCAGAAGCTAGGATGCATCAGCTCTGAGGATTCCGAATAATGTTTTATTCTAATCTTCTCTTTTGCAGGTTTTAGTTCAGTTTTCAGTTTTTCTTTTCTTTTAGTTCTCAGATTTTTCATGTTTTTGAAACTTTTAACTCTCCTTTCGTTTTGCAATTTTGGCTGAGTTTTGTGACAAAAAGGGGGAGAGCGTTAGAGAACTTTGAACAGTGATTGAACAGTGAATTGTGCTCTGTGATTGACAATGCTTGGTTAAACTTTGAACCTTGAAAGGTAAGTATCACAACTTTTGGTTTTATCTTGTGATTTGATGCATGTCCCTACTAACTATTCGACTAACTATTTGGGCATGTATTATGACTAACAAGTTGTTTGATTACTAACAAACAAAGTTATGACATTTGGAATTTCATTGCTTAGAAGATATGTCAATGGTTGATTGTGATCTTATTACATATCTGAATTACTGAAATGTCATGATGAGTATAAACTCTATCTCTGCTAGGTTTTGAATGCTAAAATTCTTGAGGTATCTAACGATCTCTTTTTGTCAAGAATGTTTTCTTTTGCAGAGAATACAGATGTCTAAGTCTAGAGTCTGTCTTAGGAGTTTATCTCATGTATTTAAATTTTGGATCTCCATTGTAAATTTTTGTTGTATGGTGATAGCAACAAAAATATCCTTTTTGAATTTTCTTTGTGGATTTGTGTTTTGTCACGAAACCGCCAAAGGGGAGATTGTTACGGAATTTGAGTTGGCGTATTTCGTGAAAGTATTAAGTCTTGAAGATTGAAGATGAAAGAAGTTTGGATCATATACCTCAATCTCAAGAAAGAAGAATTCAAAAGGATCAGGTATGTTTAACTAAAGATTTTTGGTGATCCGAATACTTCTTATAGTGTAGAAACACTTGGAAGAATTTTTTATTGCATAAAAATCAAAAACTGGACATGGGACATGTTCAGGATCCGGATCAGACTTTCCAATCCGGATCCCGAAGGGTGTTTGTTCATATGCAAATCCAATCCGGATCCAAGCCAATTCTGATCCGGATCCCGAACGTTGGTTTTTGCTGAAATGTATGAACGATCCGGATCGGGCATTTCAATCCGGATCCCGAACCCTCGTTTTTCTGGAATTGTCTGTCTCGTTACGACAATCCGGATCGCAGTAAATCCGATCCGGATCGCCGTCCTGTAAAATTTCCAGAAAAGGTTAGTTTTTGATCCTTATCTTCTTCCAATGGTTTCTAACCTATAAATAGACCCTATGATTCATTTCTAGGGCATCGAAAAATAATTAAAAATAGATCGGTAGAAGCCGAAAAGAAAAATCCACATATAGAGAAGAAAGGAAATCAATAGATTTATTCTATGTTTCTTCATCTATATTGATTAATTTGATTCTAGGTTTTCCAAACTCAGATTTTGAGTAGAATCAAATTAATGAATACTTAGATGGTATTTCCGATCTATTTCTAATCTAAGTATTCGGCGGATCATCACCACCCAAAAACAACGATTTTCCAAAATCGGCGCGTGGACTCGCGTGGCCTTGTGGATTCAAGGTGCAACCGCTCTCGTGGATTCGGAGCGAGGTACATTCGTGGATTCAAAGCGTGCTACTGGGTGAAGACCGTGGATTCGGTCGGACGTCGTGGACTCGACGTTGGACGCTGTGGATTCAGCGTTGGGCGCAGATCGTGGATTCGAGAAGCGTTGTGGAGCGAGCGGAGAAGATCTACTAGGAGCGTATGGTAAAAGGTTGAGTCGTCTGTGAGTACGTTATATCACCTTGTACGTGTTTTAATTCTAGTGGATTTCGCCGTGTGATCGGTCCCGTGGTTTTTTACTCCGGTTTGGAGTTTTTCCACGTAAAAATCTTGCGTGTTTATTTTTATTTCCGCATTGGGTTTTATTGCGCAACGATTTTTGAGTGTTTATTGTTTACACCTATTCACCCCCCTCTAGGTGTTTTTTTTCCTATTTAGATCCAATTATTCATAACCCAACACCAAGGGTAATATAACCCTGCCCAACCTTACCGGGCAGGAAGGGATAGTGCTTCCTGCCACGAAGGGTTGCCCAGGGTCTAAACGGACCCACTATTACGAAGGGTGCCACTTCTAGAAACTATGGTATAGGCGATAGAAATAAAAGAGTGGGATGCTCCGGGATGTCAAACAAAGTCCTGTACCGAAGAGATAACTATGAGTGGAGTATTACCTGTTACTTCTCCTTCCGATGGCAGTGCGTCCTCCGCTGAGCCGTTGCGGGGAAAATGGCCGCAGCCCTTGGGCCAATGGTGCACGGCACCGCGAAACCTGGATCTGGGGCCACCATAGTCGGTTTCAGGTCGGCCGTTGTGTAAAACCTCTCGCTGGGCTGCAACAGCACCCCTCTCCTCGTGCCCTGTCGCTGAAGGAGGTGCTCCCTGGTTCAGGGGGCAGTTCGAGCGGAAGTGCCCCGACTTGCCACAACGGAAGCAATGGTCGTGCTTCCAGGGACAAATAGTCACCCGATGTGCCTCCCCGCAAATGATGCAAGGCTGGTCCTACGACTTCGGTTCTCCAGTCGGCGCGCTCCTGGTTTCTTGCTGCGTCTTTGGATACTTGGGTAGTCGGCTTCCATTGGGAAAGCCATCCCTGGGGTGAAACTGGGGTCGTTTCTGGCCCACGTTGCGCTCATGGTCCTCCTGCCGGGCGCGAGTGACGGCCAAGTCCTGCTTCACCAAGGCGGCCCAGTCGACCACCTCTCAATAAGTGGGCCAAACTATCGTCAGCGTTACACGAAAGATGTCACCCCGTAATCCGTCCATGAAGAAACGGGCCGTATGGGGCTCGTCCCTCACTGCACAGGGGACGCGATCAGCCACACCGGCGTTCTGCGCCAAAAGGTACGTGCGTTTCGAAAGTGTTAGCAGTTGCCCGGCCATATCGTGTAGCTATTGTCGGAGTAGCTGATTTTCCACCGCTGTCAGATTCGTCCCATCCATTTCGGCGCCCACAAGTGCAGACCAAGTCCTGGCCATCACCCGCTGCATACAAAGAACCCAAGTCAACCCTGGACCTAACTGATCTAGCACCATGACCTACGATCAACCAGGGACTCTATCCCCCCCCCCCCCCAAAAAACACACTCTCGCTCCACGCACCTATTCCTAGATTATCTCATTGGTTAGTTGCTAGTGGCATTGCACTCTATGGATGTTGGACACCGGCTACCGTGGTTAAAGTCGTTTTGCTCTGATACCATCTTAATCTGTCACGCCCCGGGTTTAAATAAGCGAAAAACTGTGCATTTTTTTTTTTTTTTTTTTTGAAACAACCCACCCTCCTGTAACGCCCTGGGTTTTTTTTTTTTTTTTTTTTTTTTTTTTTGGGTAAAGAGGAAAACGTGAGATATTAAATTTGGATCTTTACAGAGTCCCCCGGTGCGTGACAGACCCGCCACACGCGCGAATTCCTCAACTCCGATCGTGGAGTCTCCTCCGCACGTGCACGGCGGTCTCTGCTGGGTCAGGGGTGCTAACCCGCTCACAATCAAATTCGTACATTAACCACAATCAAGGCATACACAAACAAAGAGAGAAGTAGGGGGTAAAAGGACTAGCTAACACGGTCGCCCAGTTTTAGAAAGGATAAATCTAAGGGTTTTCAAATCGGTGCCCACCCGGCACCCTTTATTTTAAAAGCCGTTTTCGCATATGTTTTTCCTTACGCAAAAGTAGACCGCTAATTATAGAGTGCAAAAGAAAAATAGAGACCCAACAGACATAACATATCCACATCACACCACCAACAGAAGAGCAACAAAAGCAAAACACCTAAGCCCTAACATTTAACATTCTACTAAGCTAAACATAAGACATGTCCTCGCAACCGTCCTCACCGTCGTCCCGTGCCCGCGCCCGACCAACCTGTCATAGAGTGGGGAGTCAGCGACATAGTAAGAATGCAATAAGAGATAAAGCAATGTGTGCAATAAAGGAAACTGAAAAAAACAAAAGCAAACCACCACCAACGCGCCCGTGCTCCTCCTCTCCCAAGAGAGCCACGGTATCCCTAGATGCGCCAACCTATAAACCTGTCCTTTTTAATTCTGTGTAACCATCATTTTTGTGCATTTGCCTCTCGTGATTTGCCTATACCCCTCCCCGACGCTCGTGCGGTGCTGGAGCAGCCGTGAGGGGTCCCCATCACCGCTAGTCGTGGGGTACACGGGCTGACATGCCATCTTTCCGGAAAAATACACCAATGCGGTGGCCAAACCGCCGGTGTGCGTGCAAGCAAACCTTGGGTTCAACGTGTGATAAAAAGGGTGTCTCGTACCCACAGTTTTCCATAGTAATTAGAGGTATAGAAGTAAAGATGCTGATATGAAACAGGGTTAGATGCGATGATGACAAGTATGTTGCAATATCCATGTTAATAGAGTAAAACTTCCTACAGACACCCACCTGGACAGCGCTTGGTCGGTGCGCCGGAAATCAACTTGCTACCCGCTCCCCCCTTTTCGACCGACACCCTGACCGACGAAATCCCCAACCAACGGGACCGATGAAAACAGAGACGCTACCGACGGACAATTATAACCGAAAGAAAGAAGGGAAATAAAAAGTGAGTGCACGAACAGGGAACGGAGGGGTCGAGCGGCGGCGGCGAAGCCCCGCGTGGCCACGAGCCATGCGGCGGCGGCGGAGGCAAGACCTGTAGTGACCCGACCCTCCGGGGTATTTTTGAACTCACATGTAATCGCTTAGGCCTCAAGGGGAATAAAATTATTTAATTTTCAAAAGTCGGCCGGGACAAGTGTGTATATTTTCCTGCGATAGAGCGCGAAAAACGATGACCGACGGTGCGATCGGATTCGAAATCCGATGCCAGGATCTCCGGGAACGGGACCCTTAGCGATGCGGTAGTTAGTCGCGCATCGGAAACCGTGCAAAATATCTTGCACCCGTTAGAGATAAGGTGGGTTATCCCGTAAGGATAATTAATCAAATAATTAATTATCCGGTGACGGAATTTAAATCCTCCTGCGTACAAATTAATTGTGGGATTTAAATGGGTGGGATTTTATCGCATAGATTGGAAAGGGATAAAAATCAGGATATTTAAACTAAAGGATTTAAATTATGGGATTTTATCTCACGGATTAAATAAGAGATAAAATCCGGATATTTAAATTGGGGATTTATTTCCCATGATTATTTAATTAAGGTGATTAAATAATCGGTGACCGGGATTTGGATAATAGAGGTTTAAATATCCGGGTAATTAGAATCCAACTGGGAATTTGATTTCCCAAGATTATTTGATAAAGGTGATCAAATAATCGGTGGTCAGGATTTAAAGTCGAGAAATATCCCGTCGTCGGATATTTTCTTGAGAAATAGAAACGGGAATTATAGGTTCCTACGTACGTAAATAAAATTAACGATTAGATTTGGGGAATTGACGGTGGGGATAATAATCAAACGATTAACTAAATAGGTTATCGGTGGGGATTAATTAATTAGCGGATTAATTAATCGGATCGGAATACCCAAAAAGGGAATTTTGACGGTGCGGGTTTACAATTGGATATATCCAAATAGGGGTTATTTATTTCCCCGCTTACCGAGCGAAACCCTATTTTATTTCTCCGCCTCCCCAAACCCTCCTCTTTCGTACGTACCGAAACCCCCAACCAGTGAAAAAGAAAGAAAAGAACCGTAACCGGAGGAAGGAGAAGGAAAGAAGGAGGGAGCCGATCGTCCCAAACGCCGATCCAAAGGCTAGAAACGCGACCGGACACCTTCCCGACGATCTCCGATAGGTAAATAATTTTTAATAATTTTCTGGATTTTTCCTAGCGTAGTTTGGTAAAATTCTAGAGTTCCTCCGCCACCCCCGTCACCGCCGCCGTCATCGTAATTTTGTTGGGCGGACGGAACGGGCAAAGAGGCGCGCGGTGCCACCGGGGCATCGCGCGAGGAAGAAGGGGGAACGCACGCGGATGACCGGGCTCCGCCGCAGGCGGGGACGGCGCCGCGCGGGTCGCACCCACGCGGGCGCCGCGCGGACACCGCGCGGCCGCCGCGTGGGCGGCCCCGCGCGGGCACCGCGCGGGCTGCCGCGCGGGCACCCGCGCGGGGTGCCGCGCGGGCACCCGCGCGGGGGCGCCGCGCGGCGGCCCCGCGCGGGCGCCGCGCGGGCACCCGCGCGGGGTGCCCCGCGGGCACCCGCGCGGGCGCCCCCGCGGGGTGCCGCGCGGGCACCCGCGCGGGGTGCCGCGCGGGCGGCCCCGCGCGGGCGCCGCGCGGGCACCCGCGCGGGGTGCCGCGCGGGCGGCCCCGCGCGGGCGCCGCGCGGGCACCGCGCGGGCGCCGCGCGGGCGACCCCGCACGGGCGCCGCACGGGCCCGTGCCCGTGCGGGCACCGTGCGGGGCACTTTGCGCGCACCGCCCGCGGGGCCGCGCCGCGCGCGGCTCCGACGGGCGGCGACGGTTGCGCAAGGGGGGTTCCATGGGCAGCGGGACGGTGCCGGACTTTATTATAATATAAGTGGGGTGTTTTCTGTTGCGGTATTTAGTATAGTTTCTGACCTTAGTGTCCGTGCGGACTTTTTATAGGTCCGGGTGCGCAGCGGGAGAGTGCGAAGGGCTCGGGTGACCCGTCTTCTCTCCAACAAGGTGGGTACGGTTGCGATGAGTGCAACCGGTGCTGTAAGTGCATCTATCGTCATTAAAAGTATTCTTTAATTTACCTAACAAAGTAGATGGACAGTTAACCTTTCGATTAATTGATAATTATCTGATAAATTAAGCGGCTGCGGTCGCGGTGCTCACTACACGCCATTCTTGGCAATCCGGTTTCGGATGCTGCACGTACACTGGCGGATCGGGCCACCGCATGGTGTACTTTTCCGGAAAAGTGGTCTTTTTGACCCGTGTGCCTCACAAAGGGGTGGGTGCCGTGAGGACCTCTTCACGGCTGCTATAGGGGTCGCACTAGCCCCGTGAAGTGGTTAAAGCATCAAAAAGGTGTTTGTGCACGAGGGGGGACTTTAGTCTCCCCGACAGGTACTCTGGGGTCGGTGCCCAATTTAATTAACAATTAATCCGGGGTTGGTGCCCGGTTTAATATATGCACAGGGGTTTAACGAAAGGTTACGGTGTACTCGGTGTATTCGGTTCGTTCTTCCTTTCTTGATATTATTAGACATCTACTTTGTTTGTCACTGACGTTACCCACTCCGTGACAGGTTTCCCTAGGTGCGTTAGCCGGGACGGCGGTGGGACTGCGACGTGAGGATCGTAGTCGGACTCTTGGTTATCGTATTTATAACTCATTTCCTCTTTAGGTTACTTTTAATTTGCTTGTGGATTACTTTACATGTGGGCATGTTTTAGTTAGCACTGTGGATGAGGTGTGGCTTTATGTGATACTTTTAGTAGTGTTTTTAATTGCGGCATGTTTTATGATGAGATAAAGGTTTGCGAAAATGTTTTCTAAAAAGAAGTGCCGTGTGGGCACGGGTTTTACAACTCTGGGTTTTATCCTTTCCAAACATTGAAGCCGCTCAAATGACATGCTTTAGTTAAACGATTTAACTCTGAATATGGTGTATGTCTACTGTATGGTTGTTGGTTGGTGTGTGATGTATGATTATTGTGATGAATGAAATGTTGTAAATGAGACGCCGTGCATATACAAAGGAGACTCTGTCCGTGGACAGAGTGAATTTGTGTATGTGGCGGTCTGGCACGCACCGGGGTTGAAGTTATGTTACCTTATTAAAAGAAAAAAAAAAATAGACACGTTTTTCCGCTTCAAAAGACTCAAAAACCCCCGGGGGCGTGACAGATTAAATGGTATCAGAGAAATACAACCACAACCATAGTAGACGTGATTTACATCCACAGTGCTAGGTGCCACAAGCAAATTGGAAATGAGATAACCAAGGTGTAGGTGTAGTACGTGAGAGTACGGGGAAACGGGAACGTAATATAGGTGAATTCGTGAAACGGTGTGCTAGGGTTGTGACCATAGGGTTGACGTGGTTTCTTTGGTGACAGCAAGCAATGGCTCGGACTAGGTCGTCTACCGAAAATGCAGATGCGGACGGAGCGGCCCCAGCCGCCGCAGAAAACCAGACCCTCCGGCAACAACTGCGGGAAATGGCCGGGCAGTTAGCAACGCTGACGGAGCACGTTCGTCAGCTGACGCAGCGACAGGCTACCGCAGCCACCGAACGTCAACCGACCCCTCCGCCCGAAACCACGGCACCCACTACGGAACCCCAAGGGGCGGGTGGTACGACGACGGAGCAGCCCCCAGCCCCAAGGGAAGTGCCCACCCCAACGACTTCGGGGCCCGTGTTGGGAGCGGCAGCGGGGGAGGCAGGGACGACCCCTACCCTTGGGGGATCCGCCACCGCAGGGAGGCCGCGGAGCTGCGAGCGACGCGGGGAGAGTCAGGACGAATCTGACGCGTTCAAGAAGCATGACCCACCCACCTTCGAGGGAGAAACGACCGACCCGTGGGTCGTCGAGAAGTGGGTGGATACCATGGAAAAGCTTTTCGAGGACTTGCTGATAGAGGAACAAGAGCGGGTTCCACTAGCTGTCCACTTTCTGGAAGGGAATGCACGCATCTGGTGGAAGACGGTGCGCCCGGATCCGTCCACCAACGACCCGCTGCCGACATGGTCGGTCTTTAGGAAGAACTCTTTGGTGCGTTCTTCTCTGAAAGCGTCAAGCGGCAGCTGGAAGACGATTTGAAGAACATCAGGCAAGGGAACCGCCCAGTCGTGGAGTATCAACGGGAGTTTGTGAGGTTGGTCAATTGCGTCCCGTTTGCTGTACGGGATGAACCTCACAAGGCCCGTCTCTTTGTGGATGGGCTGCGGAGCGACATCTTCGAGATGGTGCAGGCGGCGGACCTGCGCACGTTCCGAGAGGTGGTGGACAGGGCCACCATCGTGGAGCGGGGGTTCGCCATGACCCGAGCTCGACGGGAGGGATCGGAAAACAACCGGGAAAAGAAACGAACGCAGACCTACCCGGGAGGGGGCCCTCCTGGCGGGAGCCGGCCCCCAAAGTATCCCAAGACGCAGCAGGGAAACAAGAGCGCGCCGGCCGGGAGACCTCGACCGACAAACAAGCCGTGTGTTATTTGCGGAGCACCGCACCGGTGACTGAATGCCCTAAGAAGCAAGATCACTGCTACCGCTGCGGCAAACAGGGACATTTCCGATTCAACTGTCCCCTGAACCCTGGAGCGGCATCTTCCGCAGCTTCCACTCCAACGGCACAGCCACCGGGGCGGGGCAAGGCGCCAACGGGATGCCCCCGCGCCCATCGGCACCAAGAACAGAAGGGGAATCGCGACCGCAACCAGGAGGGAGACTCTACTCCATGGACAGCATGGAGCGGTACTGCCAGAGGAGGAGTGGTCGCAGGTATTACTTCCGTCTCTAACTTTCGAGCTCGAACTTTGTTTGACACCGGAGCGACTCGCTCCTTTATTTCCCGTACCTTTGCGCAAACCCATCAGTTAGAAAGTAGTCCTTTGGATGTCTTAATGACCGTCCAGACCCCTGGGGGCCCATCGCGGCAACTGGCCTGGTAACCTCGTGTCCAATAAGGCTGGGAAGGTTGTCGTGCCCCTGGGATCTGGTGGTCATACCGTTAAAAGAATACGACGTGGTCTTGGGCATGGACTGGCTCACCGAGTATCAGGCGGTCATCGACTGCGAGAAGCGACAGGTGCAACTACAGAAGCCGGGATTCCCAGAAAACGTGTACTTGGCGTGCAAAAGCACGTCCTTTTTAGCCGTCATCTCCGCGTCACGGGCTAGGAAACTGATGGAGGGCGGGTGCGTGGCCTATCTAGCCTCGGTAGATCTAGCCACCCGACCCGTCCCCTCACCCACAGAAATTCCCGTGGTAAGGGAATTCCCGGATGTATTTCCGGCGGAGCTTCCCGGAATGCCGCCGGAACGAGAGGTTGACTTCCCAATTGAACTGCTCCCCGGCACCAAGCCCATCACCAAGGCACCGTACAGGATGGCCTTCGCGGAGCTGAAGGAACTCAAGGCACAGTTGGAGGACCTTCTGGACAAAGGTTTCATCAGACCAAGCGCGTCACCTTGGGGCGCGCCCGTCCTGTTTGTGAGAAAGAAGGACGGAAGTCTCCGGTTGTGCATCGACTACCGGGAGATAAATAAGGTGACGATCAAGAATAAGTACCCCCTGCCAAGGATCGACGACCTCTTCGACCAGTTACGGGGGGCGACGGTGTTCTCAAAGATTGACCTGCAGTCGGGCTATCATCAGGTCCGGGTCAAGGGGGAGGACATCCCCAAAACGGCTTTCCGTACTCGCTATGGCCATTACGAGTTTACGGTAATGCCGTTCGGGCTCACAAATGCCCCGGCGGTGTTTATGGACATGATGAACAGGGTATTCAAACCCTTCCTGGACTTGTTCGTGGTGGTCTTCATCGACGATATCCTCATCTACTCCCGTACAGACGAGGAACATGAAGAACACCTGCGCACAGTCCTCCAGACCCTACGGGAACAGAAACTCTACGCCAAACTCAAAAAGTGTGAGTTTTGGCTCCGAGAGGTCGGGTTCTTGGGGCACGTAATCTCGGCGGCTGGAGTCGCGGTGGATCCGAAGAAGATAGATTCGGTGACGGACTGGCCCCGACCGACCACGGTGACGGAAATTCGAAGCTTCCTGGGATTAGCCGGGTATTACCGGCGCTTCGTGGAGGGCTTCTCCAAGATAGCCACCCCCTTAACCCGTTTGACAAGAAAGGGGGAAAAGTTCATCTGGACGGACAAGTGCCAGAAGAAGCTTCGAGGAGCTCAAGGATAGGTTGACGCGAGCCCCGATTCTCGCCCTGCCAGAGCCTGGGGAGGATTACGAAGTGTATTGCGACGCGTCGCGAAATGGATTGGGTGGAGTACTCATGCAACGGGGAAAGGTCATAGCCTATGCATCAAGGCAGCTCAAGGAGTACGAGCGGAATTACCCCGTGCATGATTTGGAACTCGCAGCGGTGGTGTTTGTCCTCAAGCTTTGGAGGCACTACCTGTATGGGGCACACTGCAATGTGTACTCAGATCATAAGAGCCTCAAGTACCTTTTCACCCAAAGGGAGCTAAATCTGCGACAAAGGCGGTGGCTTGAGCTATTAAAGGATTACGATCTTAACGATCCACTACCACCCGGGAAAGGCCAACGTGGTGGCCGACGCCCTGAGTCGCAAAGGACAGGCCGCGGAAGCGGATGTAAGCGCCATTACACAGCAGGATAGTCTAATTGCGGAATTCTCGCGATTGAGACTAGAGGTGGTACCCGCAGGGACAGTCGCCCAACTTCTGACACTGGTGGTCAGACCTACTCTGCTGGACAGGATTCTCGAAGGCCAATCGACTGATGATCAGCTCCAGCTGGTGCGGAGTAGAATAACCGCCGACCAGGAGGGCGATTTACAGTGGACTCCGACGGCACGATACGATTTCGCGGACGAATCTGCGTGCCGGATCTACCGGAACTCAAGGAGGAGATCCTACGGGAGGCGCATACTGCCCCGTATGCGGCGCATCCCGGGGGAACGAAGATGTACAAGGACGTCAAGCAAACCTTCTGGTGGCCCAAAATGAAGGGAGACGTGACGCGATTTGTGGCACACTGCCTGGTGTGCCAACGGGTGAAGGCCGAACATCAACGGCCGGCGGGAAAATTGCAACCTTTACCGGTGCCCGAGTGGAAATGGGACATGATTACCATGGATTTTGTGACCGGTTTCCCGAGATCGCCACAGGGACACGATGCGATATGGGTGATCGTGGACCGTTTGACGAAATCGGCCCACTTTTTGCCCATACACACGACGTGGACCCGGGAACGACTGGCGCAAACGTACCTCGATGAGATAGTGAGGTTGCACGGTGTACCGACATCCATCACGTCGGACAGAGACACACGTTTTGTGTCGAACTTTTGGCGAAGTTTGCAACAAGCGATGGGAACCAAGTTGCACTTCAGCACAGCTTTTCACCCGCAAACCGATGGGCAATCGGAGCGGGTGATACAGATCGTGGAGGACATGCTTCGAGCATGCGTTCTGGACTTGGGCGAAGGGTGGGCACGGTGTTTGCCCCTGGTGGAATTTGCCTACAATAACAGTTACCAGGCCAGTATTCAGATGGCGCCGTACGAGGCCCTGTACGGGCGCCGCTGTCGGTCTCCAATATGCTGGGACGACTTAGGTGAGCGAAAGTTTCTGGGCCCAGATTTGGTGGAGGAGACCGAAGCAAAGGTGCGATTGATTAAACAAAGGCTGCTGACCGCCCAAAGCAGACAGAAAAGCTATGCAGATAACAGACGCCGAGACTTAGAGTTCATGGTGGGCGAGCACGTGCTGCTCCGGGTTTCACCCTCCAAAGGAAACCGACGTTTCGGCATAAAGGGAAAGTTAAGCCCAAGGTACGTGGGACCGTTCGAAATCCTGGAGCGCGTAGGACCGGTGGCGTACCGGTTGGCCCTGCCCCCGAACCTCGAACGAGTCCACAACGTGTTCCATGTTTCGATGCTCCGGAAGTACCTGGCAGACCCCTCTCATGCCTTGGATGCCTCCACCATCGAGTTGCGAGAGGACTTGAGCGTCGAGGAGACGCCGGTGCGGATTTTGGCAAGAGAGGACAAGAAGTTGCGCAACCGAACGATCCCCTATGTGAAGGTCCAGTGGAGCAACCACGAAGAGCGCGAGGCGACGTGGGAACTGGAATCAAAGATGAGGGAATGTTTTCCCGAGTTATTTTAGTGAGGTTTGAGTTTAAGTTTCGGGACGAAACTTTTTATAAAGTGTGAGTGGTGTAGTGACCCGACCCTTCGGGGTATTTTTGAACTCACATGTAATCGCTTAGGCCTTAAGCGAAATAAAATTATTTAATTTTCAAAAGTCGGCCGGGACAAGGTGTGTGTATTTTTCTGCGATAGAGCGCGAAAAACGATGACCGACGGTGCGATCGGATTCGAAATCCGATGCCGGGATCTCCCGGAACGGGACCCTTAGCGATGCGGTAGTTAGTCACGCATCGGAAACCGTGCAAAATATCTTGCACCCGTTAGAGATAAGGTGGGTTATCTCGTAAGGATAATTAATTAATTAATTAATTATCCGGTGACGGAATTTAAATCCTCCTACGTACGAATTAATTGTGGGATTTAAATGGTGGGATTTTATCTCATAGATTGGAAAGGGATAAAAATCAGGATATTTAACTAAAGGATTTAAATTATGGGATTTTATCTCACGGATTAATAAGAGATAAAATCCGGATATTTAAATTGGGGATTTATTTCCCATGATTATTTAATAAAGGTGATTAAATAATCGGTGACCGGGATTTGGATAATAGAGGTTTAAATATCCGGGTAATTAGAATCCAACTGGGAATTTGATTTCCCAAGATTATTTGATAAAGGTGATCAAATAATCGGTGGTCAGGATTTAAAGTGAGAAATATCCCGTCAGTCGGATATTTTCTTGAGAAATAGAAACGGGGAATTATAGGTTCCTACGTACGTAAATAAAATTAACGATTAATTTGGGGAATGACGGTGGGGATAATAATCAAACGATTAACTAATAGGGTTATCGGTGGGGATTAATTAATTAGCGAATTAATTAATCGGATCAAAATACCCGAAAGGGAATTTTGACGGTGCGGGTTTACAATTGGATATATCCAAATAGGGATTATTTATTTCCCCGCTTACCGAGCGAAACCCTATTTTATTTTCCGCCTCCTCAAACCCTCCTCTTTCGTACGTACCGAAACCCCCAACCAGTGAAAAAGAAAGAAAAGAACCGTAACCGGAGGAAGGAGAAGGAAAGAAGGAGGGAGCCGATCGTCCCAAACGCCGATCCGAAGGCAAGAAACGCGACCGGACACCTTCCCGACGATCTCCGATAGGTAAAATAATTTTTAATAATTTTCTGGATTTTTCCTAGCGTAGTTTGGTAAAATTCTAGAGTTCCTCCGCCGTCCCCGTCACCGCCGCCGTCATCGTAATTTTGTTGGGCGGACGGAACGGGCAAAGAGGCGCGCGGTGCCACCGGGGCATCGCGCGAGGAAGAAGGGGGAACGCACGCGGATGACCGGGCTCCGCCGCAGGCGGGGACGGCGCCGCGCGGGTCGCACCCGCGCGGGCGCCGCGCGGACACCGCGCGGCCGCCGCGCGGGCGGCCCCGCGCGGGCACCGCGCGGGCTGCCGCGCGGGCACCCGCGCGGGGTGCCGCGCGGGCACCCGCGCGGGGCGCCGCGCGGGCGGCCCCGCGCGGGCGCCGCGCGGGCACCCGCGCGGGGTGCCCCGCGGGCACCCGCGCGGGCGGCCCCGCGCGGGGTGCCGCGCGGGCACCCGCGCGGGGTGCCGCGCGGGCGGCCCCGCGCGGGCGCCGCGCGGGCACCCGCGCGGGGTGCCGCGCGGGCGGCCCGCGCGGGCGCCGCGCGGGCACCGCGCGGGCGCCGCGCGGGCGACCCCGCACGGGCGCCGCACGGGCCCGTGCCCGTGCGGGCACCGTGCGGGGCACTTTGCGCGCACCGCCCGCGGGGCCGCGCCGCGCGCGGCTCCGACGGGCGGCGACGGTTGCGCAAGGGGGGTTCCATGGGCAGCGGGACGGTGCCGGACTTTATTATAATATAAGTGGGGTGTTTTCTGTTGCGGTATTTAGTATAGTTTCTGACCTTAGTGTCCGTGCGGACTTTTTATAGGTCCAGGTGCGCAGCGGGAGAGTGCGAAGGGCTCGGGTGACCCGTCTTCTCTCCAACAAGGTGGGTACGGTTGCGATGAGTGCAACCGGTGCTGTAAGTGCATCTATGTCATTAAAAATATTCTTTAATTTACCTAACAAAGTAGATGGACAGTTAACCTTTCTTTTAATTGATAATTATCTGATAAATTAAGCGGCTGCGGTCGCGGTGCTCATTACACGCCATTCTTGGCAATCCGGTTTCGGATGCTGCACGTACACAGGCGGATTGGCCACCGCATGGTGTACTTTTCCGGAAAAGTGGTCTTTTTGACCCGTGTGCCTCACAAAGGGGTGGGTGCCGTGAGGACCTCTTCACGGCTGCTATAGGGGTCGCACTAGCCCCGTGAAGTGGTTAAAGCATCAAAAAGGTGTTGTGCACGAGGGGGGACTTTAGTCTCCCCGACAGGTACTCTGGGGTCGGTGCCCAATTTAATTAACAATTAATCCGGGGTTGGTGCCCGGTTTAATATATGCACAGGGGTTTAACGAAAGGTTACGGTGTACTCGGTGTATTCGGTTCGTTCTTCCTTTCTTGATATTATTAGACATCTACTTTGTTTGTCACTGACGTTACCCACTCCGTGACAGGTTTCCCTAGGTGCGTTAGCCGGGACGGCGGTGGGACTGCGACGTGAGGATCGTAGTCGGACTCTTGGTTATCGTATATATAACTCATTTCCTCTTTAGGTTACTTTTAATTTGCTTGTGGATTACTTTACATGTGGGCATGTTTTAGTTAGCACTGTGGATGAGATGTGGCTTTATGTGATACTTTTAGTAGTGTTTTTAATTGCGGCATGTTTTATGTTGAGATAAAGGTTTGCGAAAACGTTTTCTAAAAAGAAGTGCCGTGTGGGCACGGGTTTTACAACTCTGGGTTTTATCCTTTCCAAACATTGAAGCCGCTCAAATGACATGCTTTAGTTAAACGATTTAACTCTGAATATGGTGTATGTCTACTGTATGGTTGTTGGTTGGTGTGTGTTGTATGATTATTGTGATTGAATGAAATGAGACGCCGTGCATATACAAAGGAGACTCTGTCCGCGGACAGAGTGAATTTGTGTATGTGGCGGTCTGGCACGCACCGGGGTTGAAGTTAAGTTACCTTATTAAAAGAAAAAAAAAATAGGCACGTTTTTCCGCTTCAAAAGATTCAAAAACCCCCGGGGGCGTGACAAGACCCCGCGTGGCAACGAGCCAAGTGGCGGCGGCGCGGCGGCGGCGGAGGCAAGGCCCCGCGTGGCAACAAGCCGTGCGGCGACGGCGACGCGACAACGGCGGCGGCGGAGGCAAGGCCCCGCGTGGCAACAAGCCGTGAGGCGGCGGCGACGCGACAACGGCAGCGGTGCGACGGCGGTGGCGGCACAGCAACGAGGCGGCGCCCCGCGCGGCGCAGGCCCGCGTGGCAGCGGCGGTGCAAAACAGCACCCCGCGCGGGCGCAGGCAGCGCGGCCGCAAGGTGGTGCGGCCAGCGGCGGCGCGAAGCAGCGCCCCGTGCGGGCGCAAGCAGCGCCCCGCGCGGGCAGCGGCGGCGCGGCAGCAAGGCGGCGCCCTGCGCTGGCGCAAGACCACGCGGCAGCGGCGGCGCAAGCAGCGCCCCGCACGGGCGCAGGCAGCGCCCCGCGCGGGCGCAGGCGGCGCGGCCGCAAGGCGGCGCCCTGCGCGGGCGCAGGACCGCGCGGCAGCGGCGGCGCAAGCAGCGCCCCGTGCGGGCGCCGGCAGCGCCCCGCGCGGGCAACGGCGGCGCGGAGCAGCGCCCCGCGCAGGCGCAGGCAGCGCCCCGCGTGGGCAGCGGCAGCGCGGCAGCAAGGCGGCGCCCTGCGCGGGCGTAGGACCGCGCGGTAGCGGCGGTGCAAGCAGCGCCCCGCGCGGGCGCAGGCAGCGCCCCGCGCGGGCGCAGGCGGCGCGGCCGTAAGGCGGCGCCCTCCGCGGGCGCAGGACCGCGCGGCAGCGGCGGCGCAAGCAGCGCCCCGCGCGGGCGCAGGCAGCGCGGCCGTAGGGTGGCGCGGCCAGCAGCGGCGCGAAACAAGGGCACCCCGCGCGGGCGCAGGCCCGCGCGCGCGGCGGCGGTAGCAGCAGCAAGGCGGCGCCCCGCGCGGGCGGCGGTGGCGCAGCGACTCGGCCTCGACCCTCCTCCCCCGTTTGCAGTCGCAACTCGAAGAAGATGGAGGAAAAAGGACAAAAGAGAAGGGAACGCGAAGACTCACCTCGAGGTTCCCGCGGAAGAGGCGATCCCGTAACGTCTTCCGCCTCCGACACGCACAAAGCAAGGAGACGAGGTTTCCCCTTCCCTTTCCTCCTGACGGATAGGTTGTACGTCTAATTCCCGAAAATCAAAACAAGTCGCATATAAATAGGTGGGAAAAGAAACCCTAAACCTCCCCCAAACCCTAACCCTAACCAGCGTGTACCGGAACGGTGCGGGGTAAGTCGGGTCGGAACCGGGATCGCAAGCCCGCCAGTCGGCACGTCGAAAAAGTAGTTAACCCCCGCTCCCACGCGAGTTTAACCCCCAGCCGCCTCGGAAAGTGTGCAAAACCATGGCGCGGACCCCGATGCACGGTACGTGCTCCCCTCGTACTTCAGGAATTGTTTCCAGGAGATCCGGGTGTCGGTTTGGGGATCCGATCGCACCATCGGTTGCCGTTTCGCGAGCCCTACCAACAAAAAATACTAACGCACACTAAAACACAACCCCCCAATAGTCGAAAAGAGAAAGATATCTACAACTAACGCTAGACGGCGAGGTCAACGACGACACTAGAAAAGTCAGGACCTCCGGTACATGCCAGACCCGCCATACATACAAATTCACCCCACAAACGGACAGAGTCTCCTTTGTATATGCACGGCGTCACAATCACGATTTGTGCTTTAACCACAACAGTCAAGATGAGGACTAAAGAAAAAGAATCACAATCGATCACATCTACCAAACACCAACACAAGTTTGAAAGGATAAAGCCACGGGTTTGCCAAAATGGTGTCCACACAACACCAGATTTTTAAAACATTTTCGCAATTCCTTTTTATTTTAAAAGCTGCCGTACGCAAAGCCTAGTAGAAGCATAATGAAAAACGATCAATCACCGAGTCGAAAGTCCATCCCAACATCCACATTTTCCACAATAAAAGAAATCACATGCTCACTAACTAACCGAGATAATCAAAATGTAAGTAAAAGAAAGGCCACCAGCCCCCAAACGGGGCTAAAATCCTCTAGTCGCAGCCTCACCGTCGTCCCAGATCCCACCCTTGACCGAACCTATCACAGTGTGGGAAGTCAGTGACAAAAAGAGTAAGAGGTAGATGTAAAACATGTAAGATGCTACAAATACTGAAAGGAAAGCAAACTGATAAACCAGAGCATACAAACTCCCCCTCATGAGTCCACAGTACCCCCTATTAGTCAAAACGAAGCACCTGCCGGAAGGTCTAAGAACCCCCAACGAAAAGAAACACCTTGCTCTCACCTTGGTGTTATTAACTCCTCTACGGTATTTGTGCAGCACCTTAAGTAATTGTAAGGGGTCCCCACTACGTCACCTTGTGGGGTACACGTGTCAACGTACCATCTCTCCGAAAAAGTACACCAATGCAGTGGCCAAACCGCTGGTGTGCGTGTAAGCAGCCATGAGCATAAAGACCGAAATCGGTGTGTGATATAGAGCACCGCGACATCCAGTCGCCACAGATAATAATAAAGAGGGATACTCATGCAAAAAGGGGTTAGTCAGAAACCAATGGCACATCTACTTTACTCTTACGTATTACATGATGAAACCTTACTTCAAAAACACAAGAAAAGGTACCCACCTCGAATCGCGTCGAACGGAACACCTGAAACCGCCATGCGCCTTTGCACGACTCCCAGACCCCTAAAAGTCCCCAATAGAAAACATCAGTAACGCTTAACTTGAAAACCCAGACCACCCGAGTAGAGAATCGAACTGGGAAACGCACGGGTGGACAAGGAGACCGGGCGGCGGAGCATGACAACCCCGGGCGAGCAATTTCCCCGCACGTCGCGCACTACGGAGCAGCCCGGCGTGGGCACCAGCCCCGCGCGGGCAATTTCCCTGCGTGGCGCGCGCTGCGGAGCAGCCCCGAGCGGGCACCAGCCCCGCGCGGGCGCGCGCTGCCCACGGCACCAGCCCGCGCGGGCGCGCGCTACCTGCGGGCAGCGCTCGAACAGCACCAGCCCCCGCGGGCGCGCGCTGCGGATCAGCCCCGCGCGGGCACCAGCCCGCGCGGCGCACGCTGCCTGCAGGCAGCCCCGCGTGGGCCGCGCGTCGCGCTCCTCCTGCGGGCAGTGCCCGCGTGGCACCGCGCCGCGTGCGGTGCGGCCCCGTGCGGGCAGCGGCCCGTGCGCGACGCGCCGCACCGTATGTGGTGCGGCCCCGCGCGGCAAGTAGTGCTGCGGCGGCGGTTCTCCCGGGCGTCGCGGCGGCGATGCGTCCATACACCGCGACGGCGGTGCGCTAGGGCATCCCGGCGGCGGTGCTCTAGGTCATCGCGGCAGCGGCGCAACGAACGGCACAACTATCCGAACCAAAAAGCGACGAAACGCTAAAAGCCAAATGTCACGCCCCGGGTGTAAACCAGAACCCGGGCCCGCCAACAGATCCGCCGTGCACACAGAATTTTCCATGTACACGAAGCGCTGGTAACCTGCTCAGATAGACAATATATCATAAAAGAGCATAAACAGAGCTGAACTAATAGAACTAAAAGTAATCTCAGACTGAAATAAACTACAAGTTGACATAAAAGTACAATATACTCTCAGCTCACCATAAATATACAACCAGCTGGCTAAAGCCAGTCCCAAAAGTAAACTAATATAGTCTGAGATACAAAAGGGGTACAATAAAAGTCCAGCTACTCTCACAGTCGGGGTAGATGATCTAGCTAGTCCGCAATCCTCTTACCTCGATCCGCCGCTGAAGGCCCAGCAGCTCCCGCAGACGACTCTGCAAAACACAGGGAAAAAGGACAGAAAACAACAAAGGGGGGTGAGAACTACTAGATAAACCAGTAGCCTCCCCTAGTGGGTAAAACCTCAAACACTGACACACCCACTAGGACTTAAGAGGCAAAAGGGAAAGAACAGTGGTATGCAATAAAGACTGCCGAAAAAAAAGACTACCACTACTATGCCTCTAAATGCAGTCAAAAAGATAACTGTATATATGCCCATAAAGCTAACTGCCCAAAGAAACCCAATCAAAGGCCAGGAAGCTGGTGCCTCTGTAGGACCCCTGAACCCCATGCAGCTTTTTCCCGTGAATCCACTGTGCAAACACCTGTTGATGGTGTATCTGGCCCATAGTGCATCAAAGGGATGCCACAGATGGACCCTGTGAGCTTTGGTTAGCTGTGTTGGCCTTCGGCTGCTTTTGCCGAATTTTAGAAAAGGATTTTGGCCAAACGGAGGGTGGATTTGGATTCAGCGCGGAAAAACGCTTGAAAATGGCTTTTTGTTTGCTAAATTCTGAGTCCGGATGCCCAAAAACGGACTCCCGAAAGTTTTACAGCATTTCTGGTGCATGGGGGAGCCGTGGACCGGCGGGATGCCACGTGGCAGCTCTGATTGGCCGGCGCACGCGGCCGGGTCCACGGAGCAGCGGGGGAGGGCCGGGGTGCACCGCGGAGCGCGTGGACCGGGGCGCGCCACGTGGCAGCCCCGGATTGGGCGGCTCAGGTGCGCCGGTTTGCGGGGTGCACCGCGGAGCGCGTGGACCGGGGCGCGCCACGTGGCAGCCCCGGGTTGGCGGCTCAGGTGCGCCCGGAGCGCGGGGAGCGCGGGGAGGCGTGGACCGGGGGCGCGCCACGTGGCAGCTCCGCATTGGCGGGCTCACGAGCGCGCGGTCCACACGCCGCGCGGCGCGGCGGGGGCAGGCGCCGTACGCGGGCAGGCGCCGTACCGCGGGCAGGCGGGGCGGCAGGGCGGCAGGCGGCGGCGGGCGGCGGCAGGCGGGCGGCGTGGCAGTGCCACGTGGCGCCCGCTGATTCGCGGGCGCCACCTACCGCGCTGCCGCGGGCAGGGCCACGTGGCGCCCCCCGGTGGCTTGCACGGCTGTACCGTGTTCGGGGGACACGTGGCGGGCGCCGGGGCGGGTCGGACGGATCGCGGATCCTGTCCGACGGCGTGTAGCGGGCCGGGCCGCACTGTGCGCGCCCGAAAGTTGTGGGCCGGGCCGCACTGTGCGCGCCCGGAAATTTCCGGGCGCCCGAAAATGGGGACACAATGGGAATTTTCCCATTTGTTCCTCTTCAGCTCTATAAATAGCCAACCCGAGCCCTCTTCTTTGGCTTTTTTCTCCCAAACCGCGCCTCCTCTGCCCGAGCCACCTTAAGGAGATTTGTTCATCTCTTGATGCTTGATCTTCCTGCCAAGTTCTAGGATTTTAGGAGGCTCGAATCCCGAGGTTCCCCATTTTACGGCGCGGCGCGACGTTGCATTTCCTGTGTTCTTCTTCGGCGCAGCAGTGATGTTTTAGCTCCCCTGGGCTACCCCGAGGTCCTTTTTCAGTGATTCTTGCGCCGACAGACTCCTAACAGGTAGGGCTTCATCTTTTATTTTGGTCGCGCTTTCCCGTTTCGAGGTTTTGGCACGGATCCCGAGGCAAACAGTGACCCCCTTTTTCTGTATGGAATTCCTTGACAGCCCTGAGGTATTTTGGCCATATCTTCGCGCACGAGCGTCAGACGGGAACGAGCTTATACAACTTTTTCATCTACGGATCGCAAGGAACGCGCTCGTATTTTTCTTGGAATTTTCCAGAGGATTATTTCGAGGTGAAAATCACTGTTTTCTCAGTGAACAGTGCACAGTTTTTAGCACAGATTTTTGTGTGATGTACCCCTCTTGCCGAATTTTTATCTTGACTTACCGAACTCAGATTTGGGCGTGCAAGGTACCGTTGCGAAGCTATCGACGCGAGGATCGCCGTGATATTTTTCTTGGAATTTTCTGGGCACTTTCTGCAGGTGATAATTTAACAGTTTCGGGACTGATGTTGTATGTGATTAATAAGTGCAATATTTGGGAGCCTAAGTGTATTTAGTGGACTTTGTGTTGTACCAGGAGTGTTTCGGGTGTGCTGTACCTGTTGGAGCGCAGGATTGGAGTTTTGGTATTTTCAGCTGTACGGACCCGGACAGTTAGCGCTTCAGGTGGGTGGTTGTTGTACTCCTCTCTTTGGTATGCCCACTAGGAATATCAGAGTACCCTTGATTTGACGATGCTAAATGTGTTGATTGGTAGACTTGCATGCTCTAGGAAATTAATTATTGGTTATTGGATCCCTGATAAATTATTGTTAGAATGATCACTTGATTTAATCGCTTAATTATTCTGGACTGTATGCTTGGAGACAAAATAGTAATTGAGGACTGCAAAACTGATGATTTTTCATATGAGACTGTCACCCTAGCTTATGTCACTCTAAACTGTTTATTCTTGGAAATTGGACAAAATATTGGAACAATGCATGATTAAACGGGTCACATAATATTGTCATCTTTTACTGCTATACTGTCTTCTGGGACTTGACTTAGGAGAAACCATGCATTTATTCTTTCTTCTCCTATTATTGATAGACTTGAGGCATAGTTGCTCGGGTTCGAGCGGGTGTTGGACAGTGTAGTCAGGTATTGGGGATTTGGGACAGGTTGGGCTTTTGACAGGGTGTTGCGGCGACCACGGATCTTGGGTGGTTGACCGGGTTATACTATTGCATCAGATTGGGTGTTTTGGGGATCGGGCTTTCTTTAGTGGAGGGTTTTTCCCACTTCATTGAGTCTCGATCCAGTCCTGCTATATCTGGTTACTTGTGGTTACTTACTTTCCTCGTGTGGGTCGCTCCCCACGAGTGCGACTCCGGAGTGCGCGGCAGACAGACTTTGAGTCCTGGGGACTCCTTTGCTTCGGTGTTATGCGTAGGCTGGCATACCCGTTGCGGCAGAGCAGGCAGTGCCAGTGTTCACTGGCGGTCAGATTGGGTCATTTTGACAGGCTTCTTGATACTGATGCATACTTTTCCCATCCTGGTTGGTTTAGCATGTAGAGGCATATTAGGGATAGCACTTTATCAGTTGTCACTCATCTTCACCCCCCTTTCTTTCCTTCCCTTTTGCCTCTGATCACCTGGTGGGCATATCTGAGCTGAGGCTTTACCCACTAGGGGAGGCTACTGTTTATAGTAGTACTTACCCCCATTGTCTTTTCTTGTCTCTTTTCCCCTTGTTTTGCAGAGTCCTCTGTGGGAGTTGCTGGGCCGTCAGCAGCTGATCGAGGTAAGAGGATCGCGGACTAGATAGCGAGCCACCGAGGGATGTAGCTGGAGATTTGGTACCCGGACTTCTCAGACAGTTTTTTTTACTTCTTTTTGGGTCTGGCTTCTGCCAGCTGTTTGTATTTTGTTGTGAGCTGGGAGAGACATCTGTATTTATTTTACTGTTGTACCTTTTACTTCCAGCTTCTGTCTGAGATACAGTAGTTTTAGTTTAGCTCTGATTATTATGCTCTTTTATTATTACTTCTTATATCTGAGCAGGTTACCGACGCTTCGTGTATGTGGGAAATACCGCATGCACGGCGGATCTGTAGACGGGCCCGGGTTCTGGTTTACACCCGGGGCGTGACAGATTAAGTTGGTATCAGAGCTTAGGGATAGGTCAGTTGGGACTTAGGAAACCCTAGGCTTTTGGACAGACCCTAGGATGATAGGGCGTGAGTGGCGTGACATTTTGCGAAAGTCGGTGATTTTATAGTTAACTCTTCCTGTGAGTGAAGAGGGATCGACATAGTCTATTTCTGTTGAACCATTATGTTGGCTGCAGACAACATAAGGTTACAGAAATAGGAGGATGTCTTTTGACTTTCGCCAGATTGGGTCGTGTGGGGTTTTGTTGCTGATGTTTGGTTTCTTGTGGCAGGATGCCTCCTCGACGTCGGATTCCTACTCGGGGTACTCCTTCACCCCCTGTTGAGCCAGAGCAGCCTACACCCTCTGAGCTTACTGAGTTGAGGGCCTTGGTGGCCCAGTTGGCGGAGGGTCAGCGCCGCCAGGAGCAGAGGATTGACCAGCTGCTTGCTCAGAGAGAGGCACCACCCCCGGCTGTTCCTGAGGCCCTTGTGCCTCCTGTTGCACCTTTTGTGCCGTCAGCGCCATCTTCGAGTAGCGGGGCTCCTGGAGCTATTCAGCCTTTGACTGCGGAGGAGGAGCAGGATTTTGCTGACAAACTCTCCAAGTTTGTTCAGCGGGGACCACCTAGATTCTCAGGGCGGGATGCTCAGCCCGGGCTGTTGGGAGATGGCTTTCTGCGATGGAGAAGCTTTTTCGGGACTTCTTCATCGACCCGAGGTATCGAGTGCACATGGCGGTGCACTGTTTGGACGGAGATGCTGATTTTTGGTGGCAGCGGGTAGAGCCACTGGAGTTCCGGATCACTCGGCAGCTGCCTTGGGAGGAGTTCCGACGGATGGTGTTGGACACCTATTTTTCTACCAGTGTGAAGAAGAAGTTGGAGGACGACTTGAAGAATCTGCAGCAGGGCGATCGATCGGCCCATGCCTATTTCCAGGAGTTCATGGAGTTGCTGAACTGTGTGCCTTTCGTCGCCCGTGACGGTCCGCACCAGGTGGAGTTGTTTGAGGCAGGCCTTCGTCCAGAGATTTACACACTTGTGCATGCTCAGAGATTTCAGACCCTGGAGGCAGCCGCAGAGCATGCACAGTGGGTGGAGAGAGGTGATCAGGAGGTGGCCAGACGGAGGGCCGCGGTCGCGCAGAGTTCCGACAGGAAGCGACCAGCCCCAGAGGACGGGGGACAGGCCAGCTCATGGAGACCGCCACGGCCGCCGCAGTCCCAGTCTTACGGCCGTGGGCGATCTGAGAGGAGAGGGCCTGGTGGACCCCAGAGACCGCAGCAGCACCAGCAGCAGAGATCGCAGCAGAGGCAGCAGAGATCTCAGCAGCAGTCCTCGAGACAGCAGCAGCAGCAGCCGAGACAGCCCCGATCTTCTGACCGATGTATCTTTCTGCGGGGGTCAGCATGCCGCCATCACTTGTGACAGAGATGGGGTCGATGCTTCCGTTGTGGACAGCCGGGCATGTGCGAGCTACCTGCCCCCTTACTACTTCCTCGGCACCTTCTTCGGCATCGGCTCCATATTCCCCTCAGCAGCAGCGGCCACCAGCTCAGCGGCCTTATGCTCCAGCGAGCAGGCCGTCCACCTCTATCCTACAGATTCTCGACCTCCAGCACCGAGCGGGCGGGTGTATGCCGCCCAGTTAGCAGATTCTTCAGCGGCAGACCAGGTGGTGGCAGGTATTACTCTACTCTTTGGTATTCGGACTCGCACTTTATTCGACACTGGAGCATCTCATTCTTTCATTAGTCGAGCATTTGCATCACTTCATGGTCTAGAGGTAGAGTCCTTGTCACTTGCATTAGAGGTGCGGATTCCTGATCACGTTTTGCATGTCGAGGAGCGTTGTTTGGCATGCCCAGTACAGTTGGGGCCTTGGATTTTGCCTGCAGACTTGCTTGTTTTGCAGCAGCTCCAGGATTTTGACTTGGTGCTAGGGATGGATTGGCTGTCACGGTATTCCGCCACTATCGACTGCAGAGAGAGGACGGTGACTCTTCGCGAGCCAGGACAGGAGGAGTTCATCTTCAGAGGCTGCCAGAGCACGCTGTTCGCAGCGACCATTTCCTCGGCGAGAGCTAGGAGGATGATGAGCAGAGGTTGCACTGCCTTTTTGGCCACTGTGGTGGAGGTGCCTACGGCGGCACTGGGACTCGAGGATATCCCTATTGTCCGAGAGTTCCCAGATGTGTTTCCCCCTGAGTTGACGACGATGCCGCCGGAGAGGGAGATTGAGTTTGTGATTGATGTAGTCCCTGGGACTGCACCAATCTCAAAGGCACCCTATAGGATGGCGCCAGCTGAGTTGAGGGAGTTGAAAGCCCAGCTTCAGGATCTTTTGGATAGGGGCTTCATCAGACCCAGTGTTTCTCCGTGGGGAGCGCCTGTGTTGTTTGTGAAGAAGAAGGATGGGTCACTTCGGTTGTGTGTGGATTATAGGGAATTGAATAAAGTGACCATCCGGAACAAGTATCCCCTCCCCCGGATTGATGATTTGTTTGATCAGTTGCAGGGAGCATCGGTGTTCTCGAAGATTGATCTGCAGTCCGGTTACCACCAGCTGAGGGTGAGGGCCGAGGACATCTCCAAGACGGCTTTCAGATCGCGGTACGGGCATTATGAGTTTACTGTGATGCCTTTTGGGTTGACAAATGCCCCTGCCGCATTCATGGATTTGATGAACAGGATATTTCAGCCGTTTTTGGACCGGTTTGTGGTGGTGTTTATAGATGATATTCTGATCTACTCCCGGAGTGATCTGGAGCACGAGGAGCACTTGAGGACCGTGCTACAGCTTCTGCGAGAGAAGAAGCTGTATGCCAAGTTCAAAAAGTGCGAGTTTTGGCTCCGGGAGGTCGCCTTTCTGGGTCATGTTGTTTCAGCTGCTGGAGTGGCGGTGGATCCGGCCAAGGTGGATGCTATTCGAGATTGGCCGAGGCCGACGACTATCACCGAGGTGCGGAGCTTTCTTGGTTTGGCGGGCTACTATCGGCGTTTTGTGGAAGGCTTTGCGAAGCTTTCCTCTCCCCTCACTCGTCTGACCAGGAAAGGAGTTAAGTTTGTTTGGAGCGAGACTTGCCAGAGCTGTTTTGAGGAGCTGAAGCAGAGATTGATGACCGCTAATCCTTGCCCTCCCAGTTATGGGGGAAGGATTTGTGATTTACAGTGATGCCTCACATAGTGATCTGGGGTTGTGTTGATGCAGCTCTCAGGTATGATTTATTATTGTTCGTGGTGATTAAAGTTCGTTTATAATCATTGGAGAAAAATTAACCCTACTTAGACTTGGTTTTAGGAACTTGGTTTTAACTTACAACTTGAAGTTGTTGGCGGTACTTGGTTGTTTTGGATAAAGTTTACTTGGAAAAATCTGTTTTTACATTGATCGGAACCACACTTGAAGTATCTGTTCACCCAAAAGGAGCTGAATTTGAGGCAACGCCGGTGGTTGGAGCTGTTAAAGGATTATGATCTGAGTATCCTTTATCATCCCGGCAAGGCCAATGTTGTGGCAGATGCTTTGAGCAGGAGGACGAGTCTGAGCTTATTGATCTCGCAGCAGGCGCCGTTGGTCGAGCAGATGAGGCGATTACAGCTGGAGGTAGTATCCCCTGGGGTCTCTGCTAGACTCATGTCTATGGTCTTGCAGCCCACTCTGTTGGAGAGGATCAGGGACACTCAGAGTGAGGACCCCCACTTGACGAGGATCAGGACGCAGCTTCAGGCGGATCAGACAGGGGATTTTTCTGTGGATAGCTCGGGAGTACTGCGGTACAGGGACCGAGTGTGTGTGCCTATGGATCAGGAGATTAGAGATCAGATTTTGAGGGAGGCCCATTATACACCTTATACCGTCCACCCTGGAGGTACTAAGATGTATAAGGACCTCAAGGCACAGTTTTGGTGGCCCGGAATGAAGCGGGACATTGGGAGATTCGTAGCTCACTGTTTAACTTGCCAGCAAGTGAAGGCAGAGCATCGCGTTCCTGCTGGCAAGTTGCAGAGTCTTCCAATTCCCGAGTGGAAATGGGACCACGTCACTATGGATTTCGTCACTGGATTGCCGAGGGCGCAGAGCGGGGCAGATGCGATCTGGGTTATTGTGGACAGACTCACCAAGTCGGCGCACTTCTTACCGGTTCAGATGACTTGGCCACTGGAGCGTCTGGCACAGTTATATTTGGATGAGATAGTGAGGCTTCACGGTGTACCTGCTTCGATTGTGTCAGATAGACCCGAGATTCGTGTCACGCTTTTGGGGGAGTTTGCAGTCTGCATTGGGGACTCAGCTCAGGTTTAGCACCGCTTTCCACCCACAGACCGATGGACAGTCAGAGACGCACCATACAGACCCTCGAGGATATGCTGAGAGCGTGCGTTATGGATTTTGGAGGAGGGTGGTACCGACACTTATCTTTGGTTGAGTTCGCGTACAACAACAGCTATCAAGCGAGCATCCAGATGGCTCCGTAGGCGTTGTATGGCGCAAGTGTCGGTCCCCTTATATTGGAGTGATGTGGGTGAGAGAAGACTTTGGGTCCTGATTT
>JAQOTM010001046.1:0-59580 GCA_029168755.2 Tillandsia fasciculata | reverse complement strand
CTTCTGTGTAACGACCCGGCCACTAGCAATAATAACTCGTTGGGCCCAAACCACAGCCAAAATGCTTAAGTCCAGTTATTATTACTAGTGTCTATGTCTCATATATAAACCCAATCACAATTCATCCACATCCGATGTGGGACTATTGGGGGCGTCACAGACTCCCCCCGTTTAGGCCTGACGTCCTCGTCAGCCCAAACACACACACAGCAGCCCAAGATCACCAGGCGATGTGAGACTCGTCTCGCTAGCCCTGTCATCTAGACCCAGACTCAGCCGAGACTCGCCGCACACTTCCGGCTGGTTATTGGCTCTGATACCAAATGTAACGACCCTGCCCACTAGCAATAATAACTCGTTGGGCCCAAACCACAGCCCAAAATGCTTAAGTCCAGTTATTATTACTAGTGTCTATGTCTCATATAAACCAATCACAATTCCTCCACATCCGATGTGGGACTATTGGGGGCGTCACAGACTCCCCCCGTTTAGGCCTGACGTCCTCGTCAGCCCAAACGCACACACAGCAGCCCAAGATCACCAGGCGATGTGAGACTCTCGCTAGCCCTGTCATCTAGACCAGACTCAGCCGAGACTCGCCGCACACTTCCGGCTGGTTATTGGCTCTGATACCATCTTAATCTGTCACGCCCCGGGGGTTTCATTAAGCGGAAGACAACCACTGAAATGAATTAAATTTGCGTGTATATATTTTTTTTTGAAACCAAAACTCCCCCGGTGCGTGCCCAGACCCGCCGCATATACAAATTCACTCTGCGAACGGGCGGAGTCTCCTTGCATATGCACGGCGTCCTGACTACAACAACCACACAATCATCACTTTAACCACACTAGTTCAACAGTCAACATCAACACCATTTTCCGTATGTATTAAAGAGGCCGACAAATTTTGAAAGAATAAATCCACAAGTTTTAAAAGCGGCGCCCACACGGCACCCAGGTTTTTCAAAACGGTTTTCGAAATACATAAATCCACAGGGTTTTAAAACGGTGCCCACACGACACCAGATTTTCAAACGGTTTTGCAAGCCATAAATCCACAGGGTTTTAAAATGGTGCCCACACGACACCCAGATTTTAAAAACGGTTTTCGAAATATTTTCTTTTATCTTTCCTTTTGTCGTTTGAAAGCGGCCAATCCGGGGAAGCAAAACAATCACCCATAAGGGTAATAAAAGATATTCCAACATCCACATCGACCCCACAAGGGTATCGCGATCCACATAGTAAGCTACTAACAGGTAATGAAATGAGCAGAAAAAAAGAAGTAATACAGGTAGTCTATGGCCTCGAAGACCAAAAATACCCTGCCACGGCCTCACCGTCGTCCTAGCGCTCAACCCTGGACGAACCTGTCACGGAGTGGGAAGTCAGTGACCAGGAAATAAAGCACGAAAGCAACTAGGGCTATAAATAAAGCAAACGCAGTAAAACCAGAGCGACCGCCCTCCTCATCGTGCAATCGACAGTAACTTGCATAACCTGTCCCGGGCACCTGCCCCGGCAACCCGGACCGAGCACCAACCTCGGAGAACCAAACCGAGCACCAACCTCGGGAAACCAAACCGAGCACCAACCTCGGGAAACCAAACCGAGCACCTACCTCGGTAAACCACGTCGAGCACCTACCTCGAAGGGTCGCACCGCTCACACCTTGGCGCCTCAAACCCCCCACCTACGGGGGCCCCCATACGTCACCTCGTGGGTATACACGGGTCATAGACCACTTTTCGGAGGAAAAGCGCACCCTTTGCGGTGGCCAAACCGCGGGTGCGCGTGCTGCAGCCTCGAGCATAATAACCAAGAACATCGTACATAATCAAGTAGCGAGAAACATAGAGACTATCAACCACGTATAATTAAATAACAAGAACCATAATGACTATCACAATATCGCGGTTAATTGCATAAATAGAGTTAATCACAAGTGCCGGAAATGCCATGCTAAGTCTCCAAATAAAAACCCACATACGTATACATACTATAGGGCACCGCGACACTTGGTCGCTACCAAAAGGTGACAATGAAACATAGAAGTAACAAGAATACGCACAAAGGGGTTCTAAGGGGTACCCACCTGAAATGCAGAGAAGAGAGTGTGCGGAAACTTCAGTTAAAACGTTCCCACCTTGTGCCCGAAATGAACTACAGTAAGAAGTATCATTAATAACATCGTCGTGGTCGAAAACACCAAAAACGGGGCGAAACGGGCCAAAAACGGAGCTTCGGGCTCTTTGGCTGAAGTCTGGTGCACGGTCCAGGCGTGGACCGGGTCCACGAAAACAGTCGCCGACGGTGTGGACCGGGAGAGTGCCGCAGCGGTGGACCGCTGCGGCTTGGGCCGCCCGCGCACAGCGGGAGGCGCGCACCGGGTCCACGTCCTCCGCGGGTGCGAGGGCGAAGACCGGGTGCACGCCCGGCGCCGTGCACCGCGCGGCCTTGGGCCGGGCTGGCGCACGCGCCCGTGCACCGGGTCCGCACCATCGGTCGCGGGGGGCGTGCGCCGGGGCACGCCTGGCGCGTGCACCGCGCGGCCGCGGGCTGGGCTGGCGCACGCGCTTGTGCACCGGGTCCGCCTCTCCGAGCTGTGTAGGCGTGCGCCGGGTGCACGCCTGGTCCGTGGACCGCGTGGCCTGGAACCGTACTGGATGAACAGTAAACCCTGTTTTCGTCTCCCGCGGCTCCGGTGATGACCCCGCGAACACGGCGACCGCGGCGGCGACCCCGTGAGTACGATAACGGCGGCGGCGGCCTCCCGTTTACAACGGCGGCGGCGGCTTCCCGTTACCACAAAACCCACGTCGCGCGACAACCGAACAACTACCGCCTAAACCCTCGACCCCACAGAAATTGCAAAAGAAGGAAAACAACGAGAGGGTTTGCCCCGATCGCTTACCGTGATCCCGCGAGGAAGGAGAAAGTGGATCGTCCTCTCGTCACCAACGTGATGCTCCACGAGAGGAGGGTTCCCCCATTTTTCTCCTTTTTCCCTCGCCGTTCCCGTTCTCCAAAGGAAAAGAAAAAGGGTTTACAACGAAAAGGGGGCTATTATGAAAACCTCCAATTAACCCTAGGTCAAGGTCTGACTCGGACTTCCTCGAAAATCATGCAAATTACCACGCACGAATCTCGGTGCACTTTACAGTCACCGGGAGTTTCAAATCCCAATTCCGGAGATCCGCAAGTCCGATTCCAGAACCGATCGCACCGCCGTTCCTCATTTTGCGAGCTCTACCACCTAAAAATACCCGCAAACCCCGACGGTCAACCCAAAAAAATCTCGAACCTTCAACCCCCCACTCTAACACTAAGAAGATTCAATTAAAACCAAAACGGAAACCGGAAGGTCGAGGTATTACAAAAATAATTAAAGCAAACCAATAACATAAACAAGATCAAAGAAAACTGATCAGGGACGGATCCCGTCCGACCGCCTCAAAAAGCGTGCCGGCCACAAAGCACGGATTCCGATGCACCACTCAAAGGCAAACGCTTTGGCCCCATTCCGGGAGATCCGTAAGTCGGAATCCGAATCCGTTCGTTTAGCCGTCCTCCGTTTTTCAAGCTCAGTCGCAGAAAAATACTCGCGGTCCAGGCCAGTCCATTGCGGAAAACACAGTGAACGGTTTTCCTAACAATCCCGTCATGAAAAGAAGGTATACAAAGGTATTGGAATGCTAGGACTCTACATTCTGGGTCGCTGGGGACCCTGGACTGTATTTCCTCTTTCATTTTTACATTTCATTTACGTTTGTAGTTATTTGTGAGGTTCTCGATACCCTCGTGAGGTCGGTGTGGATGTCGGCATGGTTTACTTTTGGTTCTCTTCTTATGCATTTATTTTCCCTTTGTTCCTGTTGGCCGTTTGAAAAAAAAAAAAAAAAAAAAAAAAGAAAACAAAAACCAAAGAAAAGACTGCGAAAACCGTTTTTAAAATTTAAGTGTCGTGTGGGCACCGATTTCAAAACCCTGTGGATTTTATGGATTGCGAAAATGAATTTCAAAAACCCGAGTGTCGTGTGGGCACTGTTTCAAGCCCTGTGGATTTATGCTGTTTTCGTAATGCGTTTTCAAAATCTGATTGCCGGGTAGGCGCTTTTTCAACGACTATGGATTTATCCTTTCAAACTGATCGGCCGTGCATTTTAATAAATTATGGTACCTAGTTGTGTGTTAGTGACTGTTGTGATTGAATGGTTGGTTGTGTTGGAACTTGTACTAAACGCTACGCCGTGCATATACAGAGGAGACTCTGTCCGTTTGCAGAGAGATTCTGTATATGCGGCGGGTCTGGGCATGCGCCGGGGAATAAAGGTTTTCTTTTATCAAAAAAAAAAAAAAATGCACGACTTTTGCAAACCGTTTCCGCTAAAATAAACTCCCGGGGCGTGACAGATTAAGATGGTATCAGAGAGGTTCTTTCAATCACAACAGATAATGCAGACATCCGTGGGGATACCTCACTTGCCTACAGGTGAATGAAATGGGTAGGGCATAGGAAGGTAGAACGCGAGTGATCGAGGGGGGGAAGAGTCCGAGTCCTTTTCTCTCGCTAGGTGGTTCGTTGTTTTGTAAGTGAAGTCTAGGGCTGACTCTTGTTGTGTGTGTACAGATATGGCCCGTACCAGATCATCGGCCGGGGACGCGGAGGCAGATACGACGACGTCGACGGCCACGAAAAACTAGCTCCTGCGGCAACAAATGCGAGAGTGCGGGGACTATCGAGTTCTTTTCTCTTCTTGGCTCGGGTGGTAGCACAACCCACCGGTGGTTGTTGGTTTGTTGGCGTCTGTCGGCCATGGGTAACCGGATAGCTGTTTGTCTAAACTTGTACCTTCTGGTTTCCTGGTGTTAAGTTACAGCGGGTAGTCGGTCGATTCCTTTTGCACCATGGGCTAGGTACTGGTGGGAATGAGGATTCCTCCCTATGATCGTTACCCATAGTTCGGCTTTTCACCGTAACCACTGCGATTGGTTGTAGAGATCGTCGTGTTGGGTTCACGGGTGGCTCTTTTTAGTGGGGTTGTGGTGGTAAAGCTTTGGGTTGGGTTTCTGTTTTCTGCACAAGTGCGTCGGTTCGGTTATCCTGCTGGTGGGTTGGCGTGTGATCCCTCGAGTGCGTTTAGTGAACCTAGGCAACTTTTGACACGGTTCTTCTCGCTGTTTTCGTTGTTTGTCTTCTTCCGACCCTTAGATTTCAGATGGATAGTCTTCAGTACCTGGAGATCTTTGCAGAACGAACCTAGAGCTTAGATTTTCTTCTAGTTGGGAATGTCAGTGTTGGCCTAGAAGTTGCCGCTTGATTAGATGCCCGGTGCTTGGTGGGGCAACGGTTTGGGACCGAGAGCTAGTTGCGTTTTGGAGCGTCGCACCCCGTCGGTGCCAGGACGGAAGTAGAACCTTACCTTGTGGGTTTTGTCGCCAGCTTCCTATGACTAACGCATAGCCTTGAGGCTTGGTTGGGAGCGTTGTGGATTGTGATCTTTTGGGGCTGGTGTGAGTCAAGGGGGGGGATCTGGCGACTACTCGGAGTTTAGTACTGGTCACCTTCGGCTAGGAGGCCCTGTATGCAGCCCTTTTTGTAGGGTAGACCTTGTGGTAGGTCTTAGAGCTGAAACCTAACGTTAGTCTTGACCGTCGCCTCGGTAGGATGGATAGTCGGAACGAGTGGTCCGGGATGGTGGTTATGCTCCGAGCTTGTGGCCAGTGCTGGTGACGGGTGGAAGTGGCCCGTGTTGGTGACGTAGGGGAGGGGTCCGTGTGGGTGACAGGGGAGTTCGTTGTTTTGGGGGAAAATTTCGGATAGTTAATAACCCAGCCTATTTTGTTGGCACCTCCTGGAGCCTTGTGAGGGCGTTAGTGTGGTTAGTTTTCCTTGTCGTCGGGTTAGTTGTTTTAGACCTTAAAGGGTTCACCAGACCGAGTGTGTCGTCTTGGGGCACACCCGGGCTCTTCGTGCGAAAGAAGAACGGGAGCCTACGTCTACGCAACGACTACCGGGAGATAAACAAGGTTGCAGTAAAGAACGAGTCCGGGATTGACGACCTCTCTAATCGATTGCGAGGCGCACTTACGGATTTCTCTCCGGAATCTCAGGGACCGGAAGCTGTTGCTAAGTTCGAGAATGTGAGTTCTGACTTCGCGAAGTGGACTTTTGGGGCACGCTGTGTCAGCAACGGGAATCACAGAGAATGTGAGCGGAACTGCCCGACATACGATCCGGAACTGGCAGCAGTTGTTTTCGTTTTAAAGCTTTGGAGACACCACCGTTTGGAGTTCATCGCGATGTGCTTTCGGATCGCCAGAGTCCTAAGTTTTGTTCACATAGAAGGATTTGACTTTTGCGGCAGAAACATTGGCTGAAGTTACTGAAGGACTCGGCTTGTCCATTCAGTATCACCCGGGAAGGGCAGTGTAGTAGCGGATGTTTGGAGCAGGAAGGGTCAAATCGAGGGGGGAAACCGATGAGCACGAGCACTCAGCAGGACCGGTATTGTCGCGCGACTTTTGTCCTTGATGGTCAAGCCAACCCTCTTAGAGAAACCCTAGAAGGTTAGAAAATGGGTGCGCGGATACAGTTTATTCGAGACAAGACCCCCGGACCACACGAGCGACTTTTCGGCGAGTGCGAACGACACAGTACGTTTCGAGGGCGAGTTTGCGTGCCCGAGCTGCCAGAGTTGAAGAAAGAGATACTATCAGAGGCGCACTGCGCTCCCTATGCGGCGCATCCAGGTGACAAGAAGATGTACAAGGACCTCAAGCAAAATTTTTGGTGGACTAAACCAAAGGGGGATGTAACACTGTTCACTGCTCGCTGTCTAGATGGTTAACAAGTAAAATTCGAACTTCAGCGCCCAGCAGGGAAAACTACAATCTCTACCAGTACCAGAATGGAAATGGGAGCAAATCAGCATGGAATTCATCATGGGTTTTCTGCGTCGCATCAAGAGCACGATGCAGTGTGAGTCACAGTGGATCGACGGACGAAATCGACTCTCCTTCCACCCACCCGTACGACGTGGACTAGAGACACTCGGCTGGTGTCGAGCCTTTGGCAGAGTCTACAATAAGCCCTAGAGACTAAACCACACATCAGCACGGCTTTTCACCTCCAGACCGACGGACAGTCCGAACAAGTGAACCAGAATTCTCGATGATGCGCTCCGAGCCTGAGTACTTGATTTGGGTGATGGATGGTCACTGCTTTTGAACTTAGAGAGGACCTGAGCTTCGACGGAACACCGGTGCGAATCTTAGCACGAGAGGACAAAAAGGGATTGCGCAACCGGACGATCCCCTATGTGAAGGTGCGGTGGAGCAACCAGGAAGAACGTGAAGTGACTCGGGAACTGGAGTCGAAGATGAGCGAGCGCTGCCCAGATTTATTCATCGCGGGCCAGGATCAAGTTTCGAGGACGAAACTTCTTTTAAGTGGTGAGTGATGTAGAGTCCTGGCGTTCCAATACCTTTGTATACCTTCTTTTCATGACGGAAGTGTTGGGAAAACTGTTCACGGTGTTTTCTGCAATGGACCGGCCTGGACTGCGGGTATTTTTCTGTGTTTGAGCTCGGAAAACAGAGAATGGCAAAGCGATCGAATTCGAATTCCGAATTACGGATCTCCCGGAATGGGGGTCAAAGCGTTTGCTTTCGAGGGGTGCAGTAGAATCCGTGCTAAGTGGCCGGCACACTTTTCGAGGTGATCGGACTGGATACTTCTACGATCGGACGTCTCATCTTATTTCTGTCAGTGGGTTGTTTTATTTATTTTGTAGTACCTCAACCTTCCAGTTTTCCGTTTTGGTCTTAACTGAATCTGCTTAGTTGTTAGAGAAGGGGATTGAGATTCGAGAATTTTTGGGCTGATCGTCGGGGTTTGTGGATATTTTTAGGTGGTAGGGGCCGCAAAATGATGAGCGGCGGTGCGATCGGATCTGATTTCCGACCCCGGAATCTCCCGGAATAAATTTCTGAAGTTTGTAGCAGCTCGGGTGTTCAGCACGTCTTATTAGAGGTAAACCAGACCCGGGTAATTTAATTTAATCTTTTTAATTGGGGAATTTAATTTAATCTAATTTAATTTAAATTGGTAATTTAATCTAATCTAAACTTAATTTACATTCGTTTGGGTTCAGACCCAATTGCGCCAAATCGTCGATTTAATAAGGGTTGGGGGTTTAGGTTTGGGAACCCTATTTCCCTCCTCTCTCTGGTTTTGGCGTGAGTTGCCCGAGCGTGGACGAAGAACGCTCTCCCCCAAACCTTCTCTTTGATCGGCGTGGAGCATCGCGACGAAGCCACCGAGAGGGGAAAGAACACCGCACGCTTTCTACCGGAACCGGGCACGCAAGAACGGACGATCCTCCTCCTCTCAACCATCGTCGTCGAAACCGAGGTGAGACGAAGTTCTTCAGTTAATTGTCTTCTTGGGGTTCTTGATCGTCCCTTCGGCGAGGAGGGAACGCACGCTTCTTGTTTTGTTCTTGATCCGGGCAAGGGAGGGGAAATCCTTGGAATCGTCGGGGCGGGATTTCCCTTCGTCTTGTACGCGAGCGAGGCAATTTTGGGGACCAAACGGGAGGCCGCCGCCGCCGTGGTTAAACGGGAGGCCGCCGCCGCCGTCACCGTGTTCACGAGGTCATCGCCGGAGCCGCCGTGATCGCGGGCGGTCGCGACGGAGCCGAAAACGGATGCGATATTGGGGTTTTCTGGCTGCGGTCCACCCGTCCGGGTGCACCCGGTGCACGCCGCACCGGCCCGGGGCCGCGAAACCGGCGCACGGAGCTGTGCGCCAGGCCGCGCGGTCCACCGGGCCGGCGTGCACCCGGCGCACGCCCTTGCGGCCCGGGGACGCAGACCGGCGCACGGGCCCGGTGCGCCAGGCCGCGCGGTGCACGCCCGGGCGTGCACCCGGTGTACGCCACAGCAACGCGGGGCCGTGGACCCGGCGCGCGCCCGCACCCGTGCGCGGCCCGGCCGAAGACGGCGCTGGTCCACCGCGCCGCGTGTTCCCGGCCCACGCCCATGCCGCCGCCGTGGACCCGGTCCACGGGTTGGACCCGTGCACCCGCTTCCAGAAAAAGGGCCCAGGAGCTCCGTTTTCAGTCCGTTTCGCCCGTTTTTGAGTGTTTTCGACCGCGACGATGTTTTTAACATTGTTACTTACTGTAACTTTTTCGGGCACAGGGTGGGAGTGTTTTAGCGGGAGTTCAGCAAACCTTCTCCTTCGCGTTTCAGGTGGGTACATCCTTAGAACCCCTTTATTGCCCATTTTCGTTACTGTCATGATTATCGTGTGGTGTGTGCTCGGCTCACTATGTTGGTTACGTTTGGTTACTGGTTCATTATTGTGGGGTCTGGTTTTGGGATTCGGCGTCGGGTGGTCGGCAATTGTATCTTGTTTAAAATAAATATTAATTGTGCTAACATGGTGTTCCTTGTGGTTATTGTTGAGTATGCATGTCAGCGGGTTACCTTCGATCACACATGTTGCTGTTTTACTTTTAATTATACATGTTGCCGTTTTACTTTTGTTATATATTATGATGCTAACATGATGGTGGTTATGGTTACTTGGCTCGAGGCTGCAGCACGCGCACCCGCGGTTTGGCCACCGCAAAGGGTGCGCTTTTCCGGAAAAGTGGTCTATGACCCGTGTATACCCACGAGGTGACGTAGTGGGGCCCCTTATTAGTTGTGGGGTTTGAGGCGCCGAGGTGCGAGCGGTGCGACCCGTCGGTTTAGTTGTCCGACGTGGTCGGGTTTTTGCAGGTACGGTGCGACCCGTCGGTTTAGTTGTCCGACGTGGTCGGGTTGTTACAGGTACGGCACGGCCCGTCGGTTTAGTTGTCCGACGGGGCCAGGTATTACAGGTACGGTACGGCCGCCGGTTTAGTTGTCCGACGGGGCCGGGTATTGCAGGATACAGGGGCACAGGTTATCTCTCCACGCTTGGGAGGGTGGTTACTCCGGTTTGCTTTACGGTTTGATTTACTACTTTTCCTGCTCTATTGTTATTATTCGTCACTGACTTCCCATATCGTGACAGGGTCCAGACGGGGGGAGCGGTAGGCGACGGTGAGGACGGGGCAGGAGCTTCTGGGTCGCTGGGGACCCTGGACTGTATTTCCTCTTTCATTTTTACATTTCATTTACGTTTGTAGTTATTTGTGAGGTTCTCGATACCCTCGTGGGGTCGGTGTGGATGTCGGCATGGTTTACTTTTGGTTCTCTTCTTATGCATTTATTTTCCCTTTGTTCCTGTTGGCCGTTTGAAAAAAAAAAAAAAAAAAGAAAAACAAAACCAAAGAAAAGACTGCGAAAAACCGTTTTAAAATTTAAGTGTCGTGTGGGCACCGATTTCAAAACCCTGTGGATTTTATGGATGCGAAAATGAATTTCAAAACCCGAGTGTCGTGTGGGCACTGTTTTCAAGCCCTGTGGATTTATGCTGTTTTCGTAATGCGTTTTCAAAATCTGAGTGCCGGGTAGGCGCTTTTTCAACGACTGTGGATTTATCCTTTCAAACTGATCGGCCGTGCATTTTAATAAATTATGGTACCTAGTTGTGTGTTAGTGACTGTTGTGATTGAATGGTTGGTTGTGTTGGAACTTGTACTAAACGCTACGCCGTGCATATACAGAGGAGACTCTGTCCGTTTGCAGAGAGATTCTGTATATGCGGCGGGTCTGGGCATGCGCCTGGGAATAAAGGTTTTCTTTTATCAAAAAAAAAAAAAATGCACGACTTTTGCAAACCGTTTCCGCTAAAATAAACCCCCGGGGCGTGACAATTTTCCCCTCAGCAGCAGCGGCCACCAGCTCAGCGGCCTTATGCTCCAGCGAGCAGGCCGTCCACCTCTTACCCTGCGGATTCCCGACCTCCAGCACCGAGCGGGCGGGTGTATGCCGCCCAGTTAGCAGATTCTTCAGCAGCAGACCAGGTGGTGGCAGGTATTATTCTACTCTTTGGTATTCGGACTCGCACTTTATTCGACACTGGAGCATCTCATTCTTTTATTAGCCGAGCATTTGCATCACTTCATGGTTTAGAGATAGAGTCCTTGTCACTTGCATTAGAGGTGCGGATTCCTGATCACGTTTTGTGTGTGGAGGAGCGTTGTTTGGCATGCCCGGTACAGTTGGGGCCTTGGATTTTGCCTGCAGACTTGCTTGTCTTGCAACAGCTCCAGGATTTTGACTTGGTGCTAGGGATGGATTGGCTGTCACGGTATTCCGCCACTATCGACTGCAGAGAGAGGACGGTGACCCTTCGCGAGCCAGGACAGGAGGAGTTCATCTTCAGAGGCTGCCAGAGCACGCTGTTCGCAGCGACCATTTCCTCGGCGAGAGCTAGAAGGATGTTGAGCAGAGGTTGCACTGCCTTTTTGGCCACTGTGGTGGAGGTGCCTACGGCGGCACTGGGACTCGAGGATATTCCTATTGTCCGAGAGTTCCCAGATGTGTTTCCCCCAGAGTTGACGACGATACCGCCGGAGAGGGAGATTGAGTTTGTGATTGATGTGGTCCCTGGGACTGCACCAATCTCAAAGGCACCCTATAGGATGGCGCCAGCCGAGTTGAGGGAGTTGAAAGCCCAGCTTCAGGATCTTTTAGACCGGGGCTTTATCAGACCCAGTGTATATCCGTGGGGGGCGCCTGCGTTGTTTGTGAAGAAGAAGGATGGGTCACTTCGGTTGTGTGTGGATTATAGGGAGTTGAACAAGGTGACCATCCGGAACAAGTATCCCCTCCCCGGATGATGATTTGTTTGATCAGCTGCAGGGAGCGTCTGTGTTCTCGAAGATTGATCTGCAGTCCGATTACCACCAGCTGAGGGTGAGGGCCGAGGACATCTCCAAAACGGCTTTCAGATCGCGGTACGGGCATTATGAGTTTACTGTGATGCCTTTTGGGTTGACAAATGCCCCTGCCGCATTCATGGATTTGATGAACAGGATGTTTCAGCCGTTCTTGGACCGGTTGTGGTGGTGTTCATTGACGATATTCTGATCTACTCCCGGAGTGATTTGGAGCACGAGGAGCACCTGGGGACTGTGCTACAGCTTCTGCAAGAGAAGAAGCTGTATGCTAAGTTCAAAAAGTGCGAGTTTTGGCTCCGGGAGGTCGCCTTTCTGGGTCATGTTGTTTCAGCTGCTGGAGTGGCGGTGGATCCGGCCAAGGTGGATGCTATATCGAGATGGCAGAGGCCGACGACTATCACCGAGGTGCGGAGCTTTCTTGGATTGGCGGGCTACTATCGGCGTTTTGTGGAAGGCTTTGCGAAGCTTTCCTCCCCCTCACCGTCTGACCAGGAAAGGGGTTAAGTTTGTTTGGAGCAAGACGTGCCAGAGCTGTTTCGAGGAGCTGAAGCAGAGGTTGATGACCGCCCCAATCCTTGCCCTCCCAGTTATGGGGGAAGGATTTGTGATTTTCAGTGATGCCCCCCATAGTGGTTTGGGGTGTGTGTTGATGCAGCATGGTAGGGTGATTGCCTATGCTTCACGGCAATTAAAGGACTATGAGAAAAATTACCCTACTCATGATCTGGAGCTGGCAGCGGTGGTGTTTGCTCTGAAGCTGTGGCGGCATTATTTGTATGGGGAGCATTGCGAGATATATACTGATCACAAAAGCTTGAAGTTTGAGGCAACGCCGGTGGTTGGAGCTGTTAAAGGATTACGATCTGAGTATTCTTTATCATCCCGGCAAGGCCAATGTTGTGGCAGATGATTTGAGTAGGAGGACGAGTCTGAGCTTAATGATCTCGCAGCAGGCGCCGTTGGTCGAGCAGATGAGGCGGTTATAGTTGGAGGTAGTATCCCCTGGGGTCTCTGCTAGACTTATGTCTATGGTCTTGCAGCCCACTCTGTTGGAGAGGATTAGGGACACTCAGAGTGAGGACCCCCACTTGACGAGGATCAGGACGCAGCTTCAGGCGGATCAGACAGGGGATTTTTCTGTGGATAACTCGGGAGTACTACGGTACAGGGACCGAGTGTGTGTGCCTATGGATCATGAGATTAGAGAGCAGATCTTGAGGGAGGCCCATTATACACCTTATACCATCCATCCTGGAGGTACTAAGATGTATAAGGACCTCAAGGCACATTTTTGGTGGCCCGGAATGAAGCGGGACATTGGGAGATTCGTAGCCCATTGTTTAACTTGTCAGCAAGTGAAGGCAGAGCATCGCATTCCTGCTGGTAAGTTACAGAGTCTTCCAATTCCCGAGTGGAAATGGGACCACGTCACTATGGATTTCGTCACTTGATTGCCGAGGGCGCAGAGCGGGGCAGATGCTATTTGGGTTATCGTGGATAGGCTCACCAAGTCGGCACACTTTCTACCGGTTCAGATGACTTGGCCACTGGAGCGTCTAGCGCAGTTATATTTGGGTGAGGTGGTGAGGCTTCACGGTGTGCCTGCTTGATTGTTTCAGACAGGGACCCGAGATTTGTGTCGCGCTTTTGGGGGAGTTTACAATCTGCATTGGGGACTCAGCTCAGCTTTAGCACCGCTTTTCACCATAGACCGATGGACAGTCAGAGTGCACCATACAGACCCTTGAGGATATGTTGAGAGCGTGCGTTATGGATTTTGGAGGAGGGTGGTACCGGCACTTATCTTTGGTTGAGTTCGCGTACAACAACAGCTATCAGGCGAGCATCCAGATGGCTCCGTTTGAGGCGTTGTATGGACACAAGTGTCGGTCTCCCTTGTATTAGAGTGACGTGGGTGAGAGGAGGACTTTGGGACCGGATTTGCTTTTGGAGGCAGAGGAAAAGGTCAGAATTATTCGCCGACATCTTAAGACAGCCCAGAGTCGTCAGAGGAGCTACGCCGACACTCGACGGCGAGACCTAGAGTTTCAAGTTGGTGATCATGTCTTCTTGAAGGTCTCGCCCTCGAAAGGGGTCCGGAGATTTGGAGTGCGGGGGAAGCTCAGTCCCCGCTATATTGGACCCTTCGAGGTACTTGGCAGGCGTGGGGGTAGAGCAACTCTGTAAGCCACAGGACCAATTCTGCCAAGTACCTCGAAGGGTCCAATATAGCGGGGACTGAGCTTCCCCGCACTCCAAATCTCCGGACCCCTTTCGAGGGCGAGACCTTCAAGAAGACATGATCACCAACTTGAAACTCTAGGTCTCGCCGTCGAGTGTCGGCGTAGCTCCTCTGACGACTCTGGGCTGTCTTAAGATGTCGGCGAATAATTCTGACCTTTTCCTCTGCCTCCAAAAGCAAATCCGGTCCCAAAGTCCTCCTCTCACCCACGTCACTCTAATACAAGGGAGACCGACACTTGTGTCCATACAACGCCTCAAACGGAGCCATCTGGATGCTCGCCTGATAGCTGTTGTTGTACGCGAACTCAACCAAAGATAAGTGCCGGTACCACCCTCCTCCAAAATCCATAACGCACGCTCTCAACATATCCTCAAGGGTCTGTATGGTGCACTCTGACTGTCCATCGGTCTATGGGTGAAAAGCGGTGCTAAAGCTGAGCTGAGTCCCCAATGCAGATTGTAAACTCCCCCAAAAGCGCGACACAAATCTCGGGTCCCTGTCTGAAACAATCAAAGCAGGCACACCGTGAAGCCTCACCACCTCACCCAAATATAACTGCGCTAGACGCTCCAGTGGCCAAGTCATCTGAACCGGTAGAAAGTGTGCCGACTTGGTGAGCCTATCCACGATAACCCAAATAGCATCTGCCCCGCTCTGCGCCCTCGGCAATCAAGTGACGAAATCCATAGTGACGTGGTCCCATTTCCACTCGGGAATTGGAAGACTCTGTAACTTACCAGCAGGAATGCGATGCTCTGCCTTCACTTGCTGACAAGTTAAACAATGGGCTACGAATCTCCCAATGTCCCGCTTCATTCCGGGCCACCAAAAATGTGCCTTGAGGTCCTTATACATCTTAGTACCTCCAGGATGGATGGTATAAGGTGTATAATGGGCCTCCCTCAAGATCTGCTCTCTAATCTCCTGATCCATAGGCACACACACTCGGTCCCTGTACCGTAGTACTCCCGAGCTATCCACAGAAAAATCCCCTGTCTGATCCGCCTGAAGCTGCGTCCTGATCCTCGTCAAGTGGGGGTCCTCACTCTGAGTGTCCCTAATCCTCTCCAACAGAGTGGGCTGCAAGACCATAGACATAAGTCTAGCAGAGACCCCAGGGGATACTACCTCCAACTGTAACCGCCTCATCTGCTCGACCAACGGCGCCTGCTGCGAGATCATTAAGCTCAGACTCGTCCTCCTACTCAAAGCATCTGCCACAACATTGGCCTTGCCGGGATGATAAAGAATACTCAGATCGTAATCCTTTAACAGCTCCAACCACCGGCGTTGCCTCAAACTTCAAGCTTTTGTGATCAGTATATATCTCGCAATGCTCCCCATACAAATAATGCCGCCACAGCTTCAGAGCAAACACCACCGCTGCCAGCTCCAGATCATGAGTAGGGTAATTTTTCTCATAGTCCTTTAATTGCCGTGAAGCATAGGCAATCACCCTACCATGCTGCATCAACACACACCCCAAACCACTATGGGAGGCATCACTGAAAATCACAAATCCTTCCCCCATAACTGGGAGGGCAAGGATTGGGGCGGTCATCAACCTCTGCTTCAGCTCCTCGAAACAGCTCTGGCACGTCTTGCTCCAAACAAACTTAACCCCTTTCCTGGTCAGACGTGTGAGGGGAGAGGAAAGCTTCGCAAAGCCTTCCACAAAACGCCGATAGTAGCCCGCCAATCCAAGAAAGCTCCGCACCTCGGTGATAGTCGTCGGCCTCTGCCAATCTCGAATAGCATCCACCTTGGCCGGATCCACCGCCACTCCAGCAGCTGAAACAACATGACCCAGAAAGGCGACCTCCCGGAGCCAAAACTCGCACTTTTTGAACTTAGCATACAGCTTCTTCTCTTGCAGAAGCTGTAGCACAGTCCCCAGGTGCTCCTCGTGCTCCAAATCACTCCGGGAGTAGATCAGAATATCGTCAATGAACACCACCACAAACCGGTCCAAGAACGGCTGAAACATCCTGTTCATCAAATCCATGAATGCGGCAGGGGCATTTGTCAACCCAAAAGGCATCACAGTAAACTCATAATGCCCGTACCGCGATCTGAAAGCCGTTTTGGAGATGTCCTCGGCCCTCACCCTCAGCTGGTGGTAATCGGACTGCAGATCAATCTTCGAGAACACAGACGCTCCCTGCAGCTGATCAAACAAATCATCAATCCGGGGGAGGGGATACTTGTTCCGGATGGTCACCTTGTTCAACTCCCTATAATCCACACACAACCGAAGTGACCCATCCTTCTTCTTCACAAACAACGCAGGCGCCCCCCACGGAGATACACTGGGTCTGATGAAGCCCCTGTCTAAAAGATCCTGAAGCTGGGCTTTCAACTCCCTCAACTCGGCTGGCGCCATCCTATAGGGTGCCTTTGAGATTGGTGCAGTCCCAGGGACCACATCAATCACAAACTCAATCTCCCTCTCCGGCGGCATCGTCGTCAACTCTGGGGGAAACACATCTGGGAACTCTCGGACAATAGGGATATCCTCGAGTCCCAGTGCCGCCGTAGGCACCTCCACCACAGTGGCCAAAAAGGCAGTGCAACCTCTGCTCATCATCCTCCTAGCTCTCGCCGAGGAAATGGTCGCTGCGAACAGCGTGCTCTGGCAGCCTCTGAAGATGAACTCCTCCTGTCCAGGCTCACGAAGAGTCACCGTCCTCTCTCTGCAGTCGATAGTGGCGGAATATCGTGACAGCCAATCCATCCCTAGCACCAAGTCAAAATCCTGGAGCTGCTGCAAAACAAGCAAGTCTGCAGGCAATATCCAAGGCCCCAACTGCACTAGGCAAGCCACACAACGCTCCTCGACATGCAAAATATGATCAGGAATCCGCACCTCTAAAGCACATGATAAGGACTCTATCTCTAGACCATGAAGAGATGCAAATGCTCGACTAATGAAAGAATGCGAAGCTCCAGTGTCAAATAAAGTGCGAGTCCGAATACCAAAGAGTAGAGTAATACCTGCCACCACCTGGTCTGCCGCTGAAGAGTCTGCTAACTGGGCGGCATACACCCGCCCGCTCGGTGCTGGAGGTCGGGAATCTGTAGGGTAAGAGGTGGACGGCCTGCTCGCTGGAGCATAAGGCCGCTGAGCTGGTGGCCGCTGTTGCTGAGGGGAATATGGAGCCGATGCCGAAGAAGGTGCCGAGGAAGTAGTAAGGGGGCAGGTAGCTCGCATATGCCCTGGCTGTCCACATCGGAAGCATCGTCCCCATCTTTGGTCACATGTATCTGACGGGTGCTGCCCCCTGCAGAAAACACACCTATCTGATGGCCGGATATGCCTCGACTGCTGCTGCTGCTGCCTCGAGGACTGCTGCTGAGATCTCTGCTGCCTGGGCTGCGATCTCTGCTGCTGGTGCTGCTGCGGTCTCTGGGGTCCACCAGGCCCTCTCCTATCAGATCGCCCACGGCCGTAAGACTGGGACTGCGGCGGCCGTGGCGGTCTCCATGAGCTGGCCTGTCCCCCGTCCTCTGGGGCTGGTCGCTTCCTGTCGGAACTCTGCGCGACCGCGGCCCTCCGTCTGGCCACCTCCTGATCACCTCTCTCTACCTACTGTGCATGCTCTGCGGCTGCCTCCAGGGTCTGAAATCTCTGTGCATGCACAAGTGTGAAAATCTCTGGGCGAAGGCCTGCCTCAAACAACTCTACCTGGTGCGGACCGTCACGGGCGACGAAAGGCACACAGTTCAGCAACTCCATGAACTCCTGGAAATAGGCATGGGCCGATCGATCGCCCTGCTGCAGATTCTTCAAGTCGTCCTCCAACTTCTTCTTCACACTGGTAGAAAAATAGGTGTCCAACACCATCCGTTTGAACTCCTCCCAAGGCAACTGCCGAGTGATCCGAACTCCAGTGGCTCTACCCGCTGCCACCAAAAATCAGCAACGAAACCCCACACGACCCAATCTGGCGAAAGTCAAAGACATCACCCTATTTCGGTAGCCTTATGTTGTCTGCAGCCAACATAAGGGTCCACAGAAATAGACTATGTCGATCCCTCTTCACTCACTAGAAGAGTTAGCCATAAAAATCACCGACTTCCGCAAAATGTCACGCCACTCACGCCCTATCATCCTAGGGTCTGTCCAAAAGCCTAGGTTTCCTAAGTCCCAACTGACCTATCCCTAAGCTCTGATACCAACTTAATCTGTCACGCCCCGGGTGTAAACCAGAACCCGGGCCCGTCTACAGATCCGCCGTGCATGCGGTATTTCCCACATACACGAAGCGTCGGTAACCTGCTCAGAGATAAGAAATAATAATAAAAGAGCATAAAATCAGAGCTAAACTAAAACTACTGTATCTCAGACAGAGCTGGAAGTAAAAGAGTACAACAGTGGAAATAAAATACAGATGTCTCTCCCAGCTCACCACCAAAATACAAACAGCTGGCAGGCAGACCCAAAAAGAATAAACAAAAGCTGTCTGAGAAGACCAGGTACCCAAAAGCTCCAGCTACAACCCTCGGGTGGCTCTCTATCTAGTCCGCAATCCGCTTACCTCGATCAGTTGCTGACGGCCCAGCAACTCCCGCAGAGGACTCTGCAAAACAAGGGAAAGGAAGAAACAAGAAAAGACAATGGGGGTAAGTACTACTATAAACAGTAGCCTCCCCTAGTGGATAAAGCCTCAGCTCAGATGTCACGCCCCGAGTTTAAAAATCCAGTGTAAAATTTTTTTTTTTTTCTAAATCAGAGTTGCAAAAACAGCCAGGGCAATGACAGACCGCCACATATATAGAAGAGTCTCAATCCCCCTTTGGGATTGAGCCAACCGGAAGTGTGTTACGAGTCTCGGCTGAGCCTGGATCTAGATGACAGGGCTAGCGAGACGAGTCTCACATCGCCTGGTGATCTTGGGCTGCTGTGTGTGTGTGTTTGGGCTGACGAGGACGTCAGGCCTAAACGGGGGGAGTCTGTGACACCCCCAATAGTCCCACATCGGATGTGGATCCCACATCAGATGTGGATCCCACATCGGATGTGGATCCCACATCGGATGTGGATCCCACATCGGATGTGGATGGAATTGACATTGGGTTTATAGGAGACATGGACACTAGTAATAATAACTGGGCTTAAGCATTTTGGGCTGTAGTTTGGGCCCAACGAGTTATTATTGCTAGTGGGCCGGGTCGTTACATCAGATATGCCCACCAGGTAATCAGAGGCAAAAGGGGAAGGGAAGAAGGGGGGGTGAAACCAAGTGTGACAACTGATAAAATGCTACCCCTAATATGCCTCTAAATGACGAACCAACAAGGATGGGAAAAGTATGCATCAGTATCAAGAAGCCTGTCAAAACGACCCAATCTGACCGCCAGTGGACACTAGCACTGCCTGCTAATCTCAACTATGGGTATACTGACCGACTACTGCCTGATACGGTCATGTCCCCAAAGCAAGTAACAGATCGGCCTCAGATCGGCCTCTGTCCGTCCGATCAAACACTAAAGTAATAACAGACCGGCCTCGATCCGTCCGGTCGCACACTCCGGAGTGGCACTCGAGGGGAGCGACCCACACGAGTAAGGAAATCATGTCTCGATATCTCACTGTAGCAGGACTGGATCAAGACTCAATGAAGTGGGAAAAACCCTCCACTAAAGAAAGCCCGATCCCCAAAACACCCAATCTGATGCAATAGTACAACCCGGTCAACCACCCAAGATCCGTGGTCGCCGCAACACCCTGTCAAAAGCCCAACCTGCCCAAATCCCCAACACCTGACTACACTGTCCAACCCCCGCTCGAACCCGAGCAACTATGCCTCAAGTCTATCAATAATAGGAGAAGAAAAGAATAAATGCATGGTTTCTCCTAAGTCAAGTCCCAAAAGATAGTATAGCAGTAAAAGATGACATAATTAAGTGACCCGTTTAATCATGCATTGTCCCAATATTTTGTCCATTTTCCAAGAATAACCAGTTTAGAGAATATAAGCTAAGGTGACAGTCTCATATGAACAATCATCAATTTTGCAGTCCTCAATTACTATTCTGCCCCTAAACATGCAGTCCAGAATAATTAAGCGATTAAATAAAGTAATCATTCTAACAACAATTTATCATGGATCAAATAACCAATAAATAATTCCCTAGGGCATGCCAGGTTACTAACAATACTTTGGGCATCAAAACAAGGGAACACTCTGATGTTCCTAGTGGTATATCAAAGGAGAGGAGTACAACAACCACCCACCTGAAGTGCGAACTGTCCGGATCCGTACAGCTGAAAATACCAAAAACTCCAACTCCTTGTTCCAACAAATTCAGCACACCCGTAACACTCCTGGCACAATACAAAGTCCACTAAATACACTTAGGCTCCCAAATATTGCTCTGATAATTACATACAACATCTGTCTCAAAACTGTTAAATTATCACCTGCAGAAAGTGCCCAGAAAATTCCCAGAAAAATATCACGGCGATCCTCGCGTCGATAGCTTCGCAACGGTACCTTGCACGCCCAAATCTGAGTTCGGTAAGTCAAGATATAAATTCGGCAAGGGGGTACATTCATACAAAAATCTGTGCTAAAAACTGTGCACTGTTCACTGAGAAAACAGTGATTTTCACCTCGAAATAATCCTCTGGAAAATCCAAGAAAAATACGAGCGCGTTCCTTGCGATCCGTAGATGAAAAAGTTGTATAAGCTCGTTTCCGTCTGACGCTCGTGCGCGAAGATACGGCCAAAATACCACAGGGCTGTCAAGGAAATCCACACAGAAAAAGGGGTCACTGTTTGCCTCGGGATCCGTGCCAAAACCTCGAAACGGGAAAGTACGACCAAAACGAAAGATGAAGCCCTACCTCTTAGGAGTCTGTCGGCGCAAGAATCACTGAAAAAGGACCTCGGGGTAGCCCAAAGGAGCTAAAACACTGCTGCTGCGCCGAAGAAGAACACAGGAGATGCAACGTCGCGCCGCGCCGTAAAATAGAGAACCTCGGGATGCGTGCTCCTAAAATCCTAGAACTTGGCAGGAAGATCAAGGATTAAGAGAGGAAAATATCATCAATAGGAAGCTCGGGGAGATCTTGCACAGATAGAGAGAAAAGGGGCTGCAAAGAAGGCTCGGGCTGCCTATTTATAGGCTGAAGAAAACTTTTGGAGAAATTCCCAATAAGTCCCGAGATTCTGGCGCCTGAATTGTTCGGGCTGCTACAGTAATGGGCCCGGCCCATTACTGTGCAGGCCCGAAACAACCCAGGCCCGCCACGTGGCCCACTACACCGCTCCCCCGGGCCCCGCTGCACCCGGCGCACCTGCGCCCGCCAGTGGCGTCGCGCCACGTGGCCCCGGCAACCGTGCACCGCGCACGTCGCGCGCCTGCACCGCGCACGTCGCGCCTGCCCCGCCCGTACGGCCACCTGCCCTGCCGTACGGCCACCTGCCCCGGTCAACTGCTCCACTCCTTGCGTGGACCACGCGCACAACACCGCACCAATAACCGCCTGCCACGTGTCCCCCCGGTTCACCGTGCACCCGGGCCCAAATTCCGTGGACCGCGCCTGCTGCGCCGGCCAACAGGAAAACGCCACGTGGCCCGCGCGCGGCGCACGCCCTGCGCGGTGGACCGCGCACCTGCCCGCGCCCTCAGCGCCTGCCCGCGGCCGCTAACCGCCTGCCCGAGCGCCCTCCGCCGCTGCCCGCCGCCGCCGGCGATCGCCGGAAACACTGTTCCGGCGATGAACAGTAATTTTTACTGTAGCAAGCTCCAAAATCTGCAAGTAAATAGCCCATCTTGACCGTTTTCGCGCGCTGATTCCAAATACGACGTCCGTTTCGCCAAAATCCACTCCTAAAATATGTCGGAGGCTCCCGGAAAGGTAAACTTAATCCATTTTTCGCGCCGGGTCGCTTTCTTGGTTCCAAAAAGCGTGCAGATACCTCTAACACCCCAACTAGGCTCCCAGATAAGCAGACAAGCTCCAAAATGACAGAAACCCAAATCAAACCTCCGCTTTGGCCTAAAACCTTTCTAAAATTTCGGCAAGAACAGCCGAAGGCCAACACAACAAGCCAAAGCTCACAGGGTCCATCTGTGGCACCCATTTGATGCACTATGGGCCAAATACACCATCAACAGGTGTTTGCACAGTGAAAACGCGGGAAAAAGCTGTATGGAGCTCAGGGATCCTACATATATATATATAGTAGAGCTTATATACTTTTAAAACTACAAGCCAATTTATGTTTATGAATTTTTTACCATTAAATTTGTATTGGGATTTGTGCTATTGTAAAATCAACTAAAGAGAGAAAGAAAAAGTAAAAAACACAAATCTCAATACAAATCTAATGGTAAAAAATTCACAATATCCAAATACAAGCTTTTAAAAGCATATAAGCTCTACTATATATATATATATATATATATATATAGATATATATATATATATATATATCTATATATATATATATATATATATATATTTAACACATATATAGTTGGATTTGTGTGCTATTAGGAGTACGGATGTCACGCCCCGAGACCGCCAACTTGGACAGTTCAGGAACACCAACAGACCCGTCAATCAGGCATGACCTCTCAATACCCGAAAGGAACGAAAACATCCATCTCAATATAATACAAGTGATCAATGAGATATAATATCAGAGTATACAACTACTAAACAAAAAACTTTCATTCATATAAACAACAAGTTTAGTATGAAAAGTAGAAAGTAAAATACATGAGTTAACAACATGATACAGTATTTCTTTACATTTTTCTCTCAACAAGTGTAGAGTACTGGAACTTTGTAGAGCGCACCGACCTCGCAAGATGGCGTGGTGCGGAGAAATCGCCTCGAGCGTGTTCCATATATGTTTACAGATGAGTTCGGGTTGAGTCGGATCGATGCGGAAGCCCCAGCTTGAATCGGAATTTTTCAGGCATTGTGGTCGTTAGAGGACTGGTTTTGTTGAGCCCCGACTCCACAGTTGTGCGCAGAAAAATTGGAAAATGTTTGGAACATGTGTATTTTCATATTACAGCGGAGTTCGAGAGGTTTCGGATTGGTGCGGAGGCTGCGAGGGCAAAAAGTGAGTTGAAGTTGGCTAAAAAGGAATTAATTAATTAATTAAGGAATTTAATTAATTAGCTGCTTGTATCTGTGAAGAAAAGAAAGAGAGAAAGATGAGAGAGAGGGAGTGGTTTGGATAGTGTTGGTGTTGGAGAGTTTATTGAGTTTCTTTTTCACCATGCACCATGCACCATGCACCAAGCTCCTCTAATTAGCCACTTAATTAGCAATGCCACGTCACCCTTCTTCCTCCCAGCTTCAAACAGAAGAAATGAGCATCAAACAAAGGAATGAAAGGAAGGAGAAGAAGGAGAAGAAGAAGAATTGAGGAGAAGTAAAAGAAGGAAATAAGAGAAGTGAAGGTGTGCTTGTAGTGTGGACCTACGGTTGGAAGCCGAGCGGAGCACGCGCGCGTCGAGCCTCATGGAATATGCATTGCAGTTTTTCTAGAGAGAGAGAGAAAGCTTGGTTTGGATTTTGTTGATGGATTTTGTTGATGGTTTTGATCAACTTGCTGTCCATGAGTGGAGGAGAGGCCAGCAGAGGCGCCGTGCGCGGCTGGTGCAAGCCGCTGCTCGAGCGCGCATGGGCGCCGCGCGCAGCAGCTGCTGGTGCCGCGCAGCAGGTGGGCGCTGCGCAGCAGGGGGCGCGGGCGAGCGCAGCTGGCGGGCGCGCGCCGCGGGCGCTTGGGCGCCGCGCGGCTGGAGCTTGGGCGCCGCGCGTGCGGGGGCTTGAGCAGGCTCTTTCGATTTTTTTTGGCTTGGAGTTCCGGAACCAATTAAGGGGTTCCGGAACAGGGACTTGGGTACCGGTACTGCATAGAGAGTACCGGTACCCCAGCATGCTGAATGCAAATTTTGGTGACTTTTGCAAGGGCAGTTTGGTCTTTTCACTTCTCCAACCTTCCAATTTGTTACGGAATTTGAGTTGGCGTATTTCGTGAATGTATTAAGTCTTGAAGATTGAAGATGAAGAAACTTTGGATCGTATACCTCAATCTCAAGAAAGAAGTATTCAAAGGGATCAGGTACGTTTAACTAAAGATTTTTGATGATCCGAATACTTCTTATAGTGTAGAAACACCTGGAAGAGTTTTTTATTGCATAAACATCAAAAACTGGACATGGGACATGTTCAGGATCCGGATCGGACTCGGCAATCCGGATACCGAAAGGTGTTGGTTCATACACTGGTTCAATCCGGATCGCAGCATCCTCTGATCCGGATCCCGAACACTAGTTTTACCTGTGTGCTTCCTCGATCCGGATCAGGATTTGCAATCCGGATCCCGAACATTGATGTTCTGGTAAAACTGTATGAACGATCCGGATCGGACTTTGTGATCCGGATCCCGAACAGGCATTTTCTGGAAATCGTCTTTCTTGCTTCTGCAATCCGGATCGTCAATTCCAATCCGGATCGCCGTCGGTAAAAATTTCCAGAAAAGGCAGTTTTTGATCCTATCTTCTTCCAATGGTTTCTAACCTATAAATAGGCCCTGTATTCATTTCTAGGGCATCCGCTATTACAGAAGAAAATAGCCGAAAAGAAAAATCCACATATATAGAGAAGAAAGGAAATCAATAGATTATTCTATGTTTCTTCATCTATATTGATTGATTTGATTCTAGGTTTTCCATACTCACATTTTGAGTAGAATCAAATCAATGAATACTTAGATGGTATTTCCGATCTATCTTTGATCTAAGTATTCGGCGGATCATCACCACCCAAAACAAACAACGATTTACCCCAAAATCGGCGCGTGGACTCGCGTGGCCTTGTGGATTCAAGGTGCAACCGCTCTCGTGGATTCGGAGCGAGGTACGTTCGTGGATTCGAAGCGTGCCATTGGGTGAAGACCGTGGATTCGGTTGGACGTCGTGGACTCGACGTTGGACGCTGTGGATTCAGCGTTGGGCGCGGATCGTGGATTCGAGAAGCGTCGTGGAGCGAGCGGGAAGATCTACTAGGAGCGTATGAAAAAGGTTGAGTCGTCTGTGAGTACGGTATATCACCTTGTACGTGGTTTAATTCTAGTGGATTTCGCCGTGTTATCGGTCCCGTGGTTTTTTACTCCGGTTTGGAGTTTTTCCACGTAAAAATCTTGCGTGTTCTTTTATTTTTCCGCATTGGGTTTATTTGCGCAATGATTTTTTGAGTGTTTATTGTTTACACCTATTCACCCCCCTCTAGGTGTTTTTTCCCCTATTTAGATCCAATTACTTATAACCCAACAAGTGGTATCAGAGCGGGAATAGGGTTGTAAACAATGGTTGAAGGTGGAAACATCAATCGACCCCCTTTCTTTGATGGAACAAATTATGCGTACTGGAAAGTGCGGATGAAAGCCTTTTTAATTTCCATCGACGAAAGGGTGTGGCAATCAATTGAATTAGGATGGTCTAATCCAACTGAAATTTTAGATGATGTTCGCACCTTAAAACCTAGGTCGAAATGGACCAAGGAAGAGATAGATTCTTCTTCTTACAATGGCAAAGGAATTAATGCTCTATTTAATGCTTTGTCACAAACTGAGTTCTCTCGCGTCTCGGCATGTGAGACTGCGAAAGAAATCTGGGATGTTCTTCAAGTTACGCATGAGGGAACTAACCTAGTGAAGATTCAGAAACTGCAAATGCTCACGAGCAAGTTTGACTCTATCTCTATGGCAGAGAATGAATCTTTCACTGACTATTACACACGATTGCAAGATATCGTAAACTCATGTGCTAACTTGGGAGAGAAGATTCCAGAATTTAAAGTTGTAAGAAAAATTCTAAGAACTCTTCCTGAACGATTTCGCCCGAAGGTCGCAGCCATTGAAACAATTAAACACCCGGACGAAATGCGTGTAGAAGAATTAGTAGGTGCTTTACAAACTTATGAAATGACATTTCCTACTAACTATTCTTCTGGAAAGGCATCCTCTTCTAAGTCTTCAGGTTACGCATTGAAAACAACTAAAGAAGAAGACGCGGATTCATCCTCCTCGGACGACGACGAGAACCTTTCTATGGAGGACTTTGAGAAGCAGCTCGCTCTCTTGACAAGGAAGTTTCGCCGCAACTTTCGAAGGGGTAATCCAAGCAAAACTCATCCTTCGGAAAGTCCAAGAAAGGCAAGGGTTTTCAAGCCACAAGTCAAGAAAGCAAGAGAACTTCTCAAAGGATAAGAAAAGTTCAGAGGGACAAGTTCAGTGCTTCAAATGTCGAGGCTACGGCCACATTCAACGGAGTGTCCCAACAAGAATCCGGCTAAGAAGAAAGCGATGCAAGTCGTTACTTGGGATGACAACTCCACGTCAAATGAGTCATCCTCAAGTGATGAAGAAGACAACGCGACAGCTTTCCACGCGTCCACCACATCTTCTCCCTTCATGTGCTTAATGGCAAGTACATCCGATTCACTGTCCAACTCCACTGTTGAAAAGATTGCAACGGACGATGAATCAGATGATTCTGAAGGTGAAGATTTTGCTCTAGCCTACCATAAGCTTTTGAGGGATTCAAAGAAACTGGCTAAGCAAAACAAGGGGTTGAAAGGGAGATTGCAGGATCTCGAAGAAGAAGTAAAAAGGGTAACCTCTCTCTCAACCGATCTTGAAGTGGAAAGGGATAATTTGATTAAAACTAATGTTTCCCTTCAAGAGTCCAATGAGCAACTCGAGAAGAATTATATGGATATGGTGAACAAAGCGAATTACTTCTTGAAGCTCAACGGCGAGGCTCGACAGGAAAAATTGGAAATGACGGAGACCATACGCCAACTGAAGGATGACTTAAAGAGATTTTCTTCTGGAAGGAGTAAGTTGGACAGACTTCTTGGTCTTGGTCAAAGAAATAAGTTCGGCCTCGGATACACTCAAACTGGAGACATTCCAAGTTCGAGTGGGACAGTATTTGTGCCTCAGTCGGTATCTCCTCCCCCGACATCGGAATTCACGACAAGCAACGACAACAAGCCTACCACATCCTCCTCGGGATCGACAAGACTAAGGTATGTTTTCGTTGTGGCATTTCAGGGCACATAAGGAGAAATTGCAAGACGGAAGCCAAACGCACACCTCAAGCATCTCTTGCAATGACAACCAAAAAGGCTATTCCTCGAAAATCAACTGCAACTCAATTGAAGGAAAAGAGCCTTGGTAGTACACCGCTCAAGACGACATCATCAAGGAGCAGCAATTCTTCAAGCAAGACGCTCTCACCTAGGAGATCAACTTCACGATCATTACCGACGCACTCCAAAAAGGTTTGGGTGCGCAAAGGTGAAATTTTCCCTGTCTTGCTACCAATGTTTCCTTGCATGCATATGATAGTTCGTCTTGGTACCTGGATAGCGGGTGTTCCCGTCATATGACCGGTGATAAAAACTGTTTTCAAACATTTGAGAAAAACTCCGGAGGACTTGTTGTTTTCGGAGATGGTCGGTCTTCCAAAATTGTTGGAAAGGGAACGGTAGCTATTCCAGATGGCCCGGTTCTAAATAATGTGTTATTTGTTCATGGCCTTAAGACTAACCTCATAAGCATAAGTCAACTTTGTGATAGTGGTTATTCAGTTAATTTTTCATCTGATAAATGCACTGTAACTGACATGAACCATGCTTTCTTTTTAAAGGGGGTTAGATCAGAAAACAATTGTTATGTAGTTCCTCTAAGATTTCTGAAAAATGTAACCTAGCATCTTTGAAAAATGAAACACTTTGGCATGAAAGGCTAGGTCACATAAACTTTAAGGAACTTGCTAGAATTTCGAACAAAGATGTGGTCAAGGGGGTTCCGAAACTTTCTTTTGAACAAAACCTTGTGTGTGGCGGTTGCCAAAAAGGAAAACAGTCTAGGACTGCACACAAGAACTTGAACCACATAGGTACAAAACGGCCTTTGGAACTTTTGCATATGGACTTAATGGGGCCAACTCGTCAACCATCTCTGGGAGGTAAATGGTATATTTTCTTATTGGTTGATGATTATTCTAGATATACTTGGGTAGCATTCTTAAAAGAAAAAGCTGATACCTTTGATTCTTTTCTCGAAATCTGCAATCGTATTATGACTGAAAAGAATGATAGGATTACTCGAGTTAGGAGTGATAGAGGTGGGGAATTCATAAATTCCAAATTCATTGATTTTTGCACTTCTAATGGCATTAAACATGAATTTCTGCACCTTACACACCTCAACAAAATGGTGTAGTCGAGCGCAAAAACAGGGTCGTACAGGAAATGGCACGTGTTATGCTTCACAGCCGGAACTTACCTTTTTATTTTTGGGCTGAAGCGGTGAACACTGCTGTTTATGTTATTAATCGCGTGTATTTGCGCCCGGGGACATTGAATACACCATATGAACTTTGGTTTTGTAGAAAACCTAACATCAAATATTTTCGTATCTTTGGGAGTCGGTGTTTTATTTTACGTGATCGTGAGAATCTTGGAAAATTTGACTCTCGAAGTGACGAAGGGATTTTCTTAGGTTATTCTACAAACAGCAGAGCATATCGAGTTTTTAACTTAGAATCTAAGACGATCGTAGAATCGATAAATGTTAAGGTAGATGAAGCTTTTCACTTTGAATCTGAAAAATCTACCCTCGATATCTCTCTTGATGATGATACACCTGCTAATGCATCTTCTTCTAACAATTCTTTCGATAATAATGATGCATCTAACGGTTCTTCAAGCTTATCTGATGTGCAGGAATCATCTCGTGTACCTCCGTCTACTCCTCTACCTCAAACGTTACGCATCTCCAAGGATCACCCTGAATCGAACATCATTGGAGATCCACAAGAAGGAGTTAGAACACGGAGACAATTGGTTTGCGGATTTGCATGCTATGTATCTCAAATCGAACCAAGGAATGTTGATGAAGCTCTCCAAGATGACTACTGGATTAAAGCAATGCAGGAAGAGCTCCATCAATTTGAGCGAAACAAAGTCTGGGAATTGACGAAGCCTCCGAAGCAACACAATGTGATAGGTACCAAATGGATCTTCAAGAACAAGAAAAATGAAGAAGGTACTATCATCAGGAACAAAGCAAGGTTAGTTGCTCAAGGCTACTCTCAAGTAGAAGGTATAGACTTTGATGAAACTTTCGCCCCTGTAGCTAGACTCGAGTCCATTCGTATATTGTTTGCGATTGCTTGTCATTTTAAAATCAAATTATTTCAAATGGACGTTAAGAGCGCCTTTTTAAATGGGTTTTTAAATGAGGAAGTTTATGTGGCTCAACCGAAAGGTTTTGTGGATCATAAACTACCTAACCATGTTTTTCGTCTGAAAAAGGCTCTTTACGGTCTGAAACAAGCACCGCGAGCATGGTACGAAAGGTTGACAAAGCACCTTTTGGAAAAGGGCTACACTCGAGGGGGAGCTGACAGGACTCTCTTTGTGAAGCATTATCAAAACAATTTCATAGTTGCTCAAATCTATGTCGATGACATTGTTTTTGGCGCAACAAGAGATAATGATGCTTCCAAATTCGCGGAGACCATGGAAAGCGAATTTGAGATGTCCATGATGGGCGAATTGACTTATTTTCTTGGATTACAAGTTAAACAAAACGATGAAGGAATTCACTTGTGTCAATCCAAGTATGCACTGGAGTTGGTCAAAAAGTTTGATCTTGAAAATTCTAAGGATTTTCCGACTCCAATGGGAACTAGCCATAAGGGACTTGGAAGTGAATCACATAGTGAGAATGTAGACGAGAAACTGTATCGCAGTATGATTGGAAGTCTACTATATCTCACGGCTAGTCGCCCGGATATATCCTTCAGTGTTGGGATTTGTGCGAGATATCAATCAGCACCGAAGGAGGTTCACCTGAAAGCGGTGAAGCGGATCATCCGATATATCAAAGGTACAATCAATTTCGGAATTTGGTATCCTATGGGAACGACTTTGGATATTGTTGGATACTCAGATGCCGACTGGGCTGGATCAGTGGATGACCGGAAAAGCACGAGTGGTGCATGCTTCTATCTTGGCCATTGCCTTGTTGCATGGCACAGTAAAAAGCAGAATTGCATAGCACTCTCGACTGCCGAAGCGGAGTACATTTCTGCAGGAAGTTGTTCAACCCAATTGATTTGGATGAAAAGCGTGTTGAGCGATTTCCGGATTTCAACATCTTCGGTAACCATTTTATGTGACAACACTAGTGCTATTAACATTTCTAAAAACCCTGTGTTGCACTCTAGAACAAAACATATTGAACTTAGATATCATTTTCTTAGAGAGCTAGTTGAATCAAACATTCTTCAACTGTCATATATTTCAACTGAGGATCAATTAGCTGATATCTTAACAAAACCTTTGGATCAAAAACGTTTTATTCACTTGCGTAAAGCAATTGGCATGCTTTCCTTGAAATAACCTCTTTTGAAACCTTTGCTTAGGTTAGGTTTTGTTTTTGTTTTTGTTTTGTTCTTTATCTATGTTTTGTACATAGGACATTAATTGAGCATAAATCATAATTGACTTTAATTGCATCCTTTTATGTATTTAGAAATTTATTATGCTTTTGATGTCATAATATTTCAATGTTGCAATGATCATTTACGTTAATTAAACCATCTTTTAAGTGATCAAAGTCAATTTCTCTCTCAATGATCTCTTGGTATAGTCATTATCATATTTGATTGCTTAGTCGAGTATGAATTCGAGATCAATGGTTTGGTTGAATACTTTATATATTAAATAATTGATAGCCAATTGAGGGGGAGTCAATGAAATGTAAAATGCTCAAAAGATGTGGAAAGAGTTACATCCCATGAGGAGTGTGAAAACTACCACCACATGGAGAAAATGAAAAAAAATACTCCATGAATGAAAAGCAAATTTTGTTTTGAAAATTGTTGATGAAATTCATATTGAAATACTTGACTCAGTCGTATTTCATGGTTGGTATAAGGTGGGATTTTTAGTAAAAGATGCTCAAAGAGCCACTCCTTCAACAGATTGTCTAGATATATTATCTAACTTATCTGGGATTTCAAACATCTATTGATCTTGGTACTTCATTTTCTTTACTAAAATTGATGATTTGATAAAGGCATTACACATAAGATCAAGATAGATGTAATTGAAGTTGTTCAACTTTAAGTGTTTTAACTTTCGTAAATTTTCGTTTCATTTTTGGGTATTGTTGATAGATTTTGCATAATCTATTTCTTGTTGTATGAAACGATGTCTTTTGTTTAAAGTTGACATGGTAAAGTGCTTACATACTTTTTCTGGATTTTATGGAATTTTTCTGAATTTTTCTGGAGAAAAAGTTGAAGCCGATCCGGATCGGGGTAAGTGATCCGGATCCCGAACGCAGGATTCTTCCTGCGGGTAGCCGATCCGGATCACATTCTCGATCCGATCCGGATCACGGCTAGGGTTTTTATAAGAACAAAGAGGATTTGATTTCTTTTACCCTAATCTTTTGTTCTAAAATCTCTAGAGCTTCTCTCTCTAGATTTCTTGCATTTTGGAGCTTCCAAACTCAAAGTTCTTCGGATTCAAGTAAGTTTTATTGATCAAAATCTCGGTTTTTCACAGTTTTTATGGTTTTTCTTCAAACGTGAGTTGAAATCTTGAAACTTTTTCGTTTGTGAATGGTTTTTGATCAAATTTCTTTTGAAATAAGAACTCTGGGTCAATTAGTTTTGCTTTTATGCTGGGTTTTCTCAAGATAAACGAGTTTTTAGGCTTCGATTTCTAAAAATTCTGTTTTAGGGCATAAAAGAGGAATTTTTGAAAATCATGGAATTGATCTATTTTTAAAATTCTTTTTGGAAAACTAATTTGATTCTTGGCTTCTCTACATGATTATGATTGTCTAGGAACAATTTTTCAAATTTTTCAAAATTGACGATTTTTCATGTGTTCTTGAGTTGATTCTGCACAGGACACCTTTTAAACTCAAAGCACTTTCAGCAATGGTGATCACCTGGATCATTTTCCTACTTGCTGCAATGGTCCATGTTAAGGACACTGCCAAACCTAAGAAAGCAAAGAGAACCAAGCGAGCTGAGAATGATTCCGACACGGATTCGGAAACGGACTCGATTGACTGGGATAACCTAGAGATTGAGGAAGATGTCCCTATTGTATCCAAGGGGAAAGCACCTGCAGAAACCTCAAAGACAAAGGTTCCTCCTACTGCTGCAGAAAAGGGAAAAGCTCCCATGGAACCAAGTCAAATCAGAACAAGAACAAAGACTGGTGCAAGGAAAAGAGGTAGTGCTCAGGGCATTTCAATCAACGAACCTATAGCTAGCCAGCCTCCTCCTCCGGAATTCATTAGCTCTACAAGAATCAAGGATTTTGAGAAAAGAGAATGTATCGGTGAGAGACATGTCAATGTCAAACCAATGATGGAACGCTCTGCAGCGTTTGGGAGGTTATTTAATCAAGCTGGTCTCGGTCCAATTTGCAACTTTCCCGAATCAACTGGGTATTGCCCGCACTCGGTTCGCATGTTTTACCAGAATGCTACGAGTCTAATGGATCATGACGACGGACGACGAGAATTTCATACCGTGGTTAAAGGTATCAAAATCAAAGTCACTCCACAACTGATTGGAGAGGTGCTTAATATGAAAGCAAGATCTGATGGACTCCACTACCTCAAGACTCAAAGCTTCAACGCAACTCGTGGAGAGTTGTAGTTAACGGAATCTGCGTTCCGGAAACTTTGTCTACCGGAAATTCTGTTTTCTCCAAAGAACTTAAGAAAGAGTACAAGTACATAAACTTCATTGTCTGTTACAACATTCTTCCAAATATGAACACGAAAGTCCTTCGATGGGATAGAATGCTTTTTCTCTATCTTCTTGACAACCCGACTGCATTGATGGGAGCAAATCTGAACATTCCTTATCTCATTTGGAATAGGATGACGCGCTATGTCGAACATTCACACCCCACAGAGCGACTACCATACCCAATGATTATCATGCGCATCCTCAAGAAGTTTAAAGTGGATACAAGCGCGAGCTCTTACATGTATAGTTTGGGGACAATAAATGAGACAACTATTGTCAAGTCTTTGTCAACAAAGCAAGATGATCCCCCATCTCCTCCACTCCGACAACGAGCTCGACCACAAGCGGGTACTTCCACAGCCCCAGTTCCTCCTTCACAGCAGGCACCTCCATCCACCTCTGACGATGATGCCTCTGTCACCTCTATCTTTAAAGAACAACAGCGGCTTTCAAATGAACAGGAACGTATGTCTGCTGAGTTCACTGAAATGAGAGGAGACCTTCAAGTTATGAAAAACGAGCTGGAAATCCTCACAGCTTCTCAAATCACTCTGAATAAGTCTGTCTCATCACTGAAGAAACTAGTGAAGAAGATGTTTGCTAAAATGGGATGCACAACATCCGATGACTCCGACTCTCCGGAATAAGTTTTTATTCTGACCTTCTTTTGCTTTTTGCAGGTCTTTCACTTTTCTTGTTTGTCTATCGTTTTAACTCTCCTTGGTTTTGTAATTATTTGGCTTTATTTTGTGACAAAAAGGGGGAGAGAGTTAGAGAGAACTCTGAACAATGATTGTAACAATGAATGATGTGAACTGAACTTTGTGAATATCAAGGTAAGTATCTTCAACTCAACTTTGGTTATTGTGATTGGTGGCATGATACTAACTAGACTAACTATTTGGGCATGAATAACTAACAATTGATGTTGGACTAACATTTTGACATTTGGACTGCTTAAGTATGTTGGTAACTATGATTCTCAACTATCTGGTTTTTCTGTTGATGATTGGCATGCCTCTATACTAACTATTCGACTAACTATTTGGGCATGTAATATTACTAACAAGTTGATGTTGGACTAACATAGTTTGACATTTGGTTTTCGACTGCTTAGAAGATATGTTGGTTTTAACTATGATTCTCTTACATATCTGAATTTTTCAAATGTCATGATGAGAATAAACTCTATCTCTGTATTTGGTTTTGTATGATTCAATTCTTGAGGTATCTAACGATTTCTTTGTCAAGAATGATTTTTGTGTGCAGAGATTACAGATGTCTAAGTCTAGAGTCTGTCTTAGGAGTTTATCTCATGTTTTTAATTTCTGGATCTCTTTTGTAAATTTTTGTTGTATGGTGATAGCAACAAAAATATCTTTTTGAATTTTCTTTTGTGGATTTGTGTTTTGTCACGAAACCGCCAAAGGGGGAGATTGTTACGGAATTTGAGTTGGCGTATTTCGTGAATGTATTAAGTCTTGAAGATTGAAGATGAAGAAACTTTGGATCGTATACCTCAATCTCAAGAAAGAAGAATTCAAAAGGATCAGGTACGTTTAACTAAAGATTTTTGATGATCCGAATACTTCTTATAGTGTAGAAACACCTGGAAGAGTTTTTTATTGCATAAACATCAAAAACTGGACATGGGACATGTTCAGGATCCGGATCGGACTCGGCAATCCGGATCCCGAAAGGTGTTGGTTCATACACTGGTTCAATCCGGATCGCAGCATCCTCTGATCCGGATCCCGAACACTAGTTTTACCTGTGTGCTTCCTCGATCCGGATCAGGATTTGCAATCCGGATCCCGAACATTGATGTTCTGGTAAAACTGTATGAACGATCCGGATCGGACTTTGTGATCCGGATCCCGAACAGGCATTTTCTGGAAATCGTCTTTCTTGCTTCTGCAATCCGGATCGTCAATTCCAATCCGGATCGCCGTCGGTAAAAATCTCCAGAAAAGGCAGTTTTTGTTTCCTATCTTCTTCCAATGGTTTCTAACCTATAAATAGGCCCTGTATTCATTTCTAGGGCATCCGCTATTACAGAAGAAAATAGCCGAAAAGAAAAATCCACATATATAGAGAAGAAAGGAAATCAATAGATTTATTCTATGTTTCTTCATCTATATTGATTGATTTGATTCTAGGTTTTCCATACTCACATTTTGAGTAGAATCAAATCAATGAATACTTAGATGGTATTTCCGATCTATCTTTGATCTAAGTATTCGGCGGATCATCACCACCCAAAACAAACAACGATTTACCCCAAAATCGGCGCGTGGACTCGCGTGGCCTTGTGGATTCAAGGTGCAACCGCTCTCGTGGATTCGGAGCGAGGTACGTTCGTGGATTCGAAGCGTGCTATTGGGTGAAGACCGTGGATTCGGTTGGACGTCGTGGACTCGACGTTGGACGCTGTGGATTCAGCGTTGGGCGCGGATCGTGGATTCGAGAAGCGTCGTGGAGCGAGCGGGAAGATCTACTAGGAGCGTATGAAAAAGGTTGAGTCGTCTGTGAGTACGGTATATCACCTTGTACGTGGTTTAATTCTAGTGGATTTCGCCGTGTTATCGGTCCCGTGGTTTTTTACTCCGGTTTGGAGTTTTTCCACGTAAAAATCTTGCATGTTCTTTTATTTTTCCGCATTGGGTTTATTTGCGCAATGATTTTTTGAGTGTTTATTGTTTACACCTATTCACCCCCCTCTAGGTGTTTTTTCCCCTATTTAGATCCAATTACTTATAACCCAACACAATTGACCCTGTTGACCCTCTCTTCTCTATATATGGACACTACCTCCTCCTCCTCTTCTCAGCAGAAATCAAAGAAAAGAAAAGAGAGAAAATAGATGAGAGAAAGTAAGGCAAAAAGGAAGAGAAGAAGTGGAAAAAAGAAAAAGAAAAAGAAAAAAAAAAAAAAAAAAAAAGGCAAATGAAGGTGGCAGCTTGGAGTTGGTCCTGATTGGAGCCGCGCGCGCGTCGAGCAATGTACGAGGTAAGTTGGCAGATTTTCGTAGTTAGGTTTTTGGATTTCTTGAGATGATTTTGAATGGGATTTTTTAGTGGAAATTGGTTGTTCTTCCATGATTTCGTGTGCACCTTGAGGGGCGGCTTGTATGCTGTTGGTTGTGAGCTTTGGATTTTATTGCGCGGAGCCGAGGGCTTGCGCGCACGCTGTGAGTGGACAGCGAGGGAGCCGGAGCATGCCGGATTTTTATTAGAAGACTCGAGGGACTTGTTCGAGCTATCGGGGAATTTTCCGAGGATCGCAACAGTGAGCGCGCGCGCGGCGCGGTTTTGGTGTTTCCGGCAGATTTTTGACAGTGAGCGCTCGGCACTTCACCGACTTCAGCATTTGCCTACGGAATGCATTTGAGGTGGGTTGGAATTTCTCCAAAATGTGTGGAATGCCCTTTAATGCTCCTGAATGCAAGTTGATCATGTTTTTATGCTATTTTTCACTGCGGTAAAATCTGATAGTTGCCTTGAAATTTTTAGAAAATTTATTAGAACCCCAGATTATTTTTAGTATACTCCTCATACTATATGACACTAGATTTCATGTTTTGTTTGTATCATAATTGCACCTGAATCGTTTTAAAAATCGAGAAAAAACCTATTTTAAGGAAAATCGGCATTTTTAAAGGTGATTTTTACTTTATGAGTTCGCCAGAGGTATGGCATAGATTCAGGGTACATTTGACCTCGCGCCTGGGGGCCGAGTGGATTTTTAGAGTTCTTTGAGATGAGTTTCTAGTGTCATGTAGGTTTGAGCTTCCTTGTGGATTGATGAGATTATTCTAGACCATGAGTTATGTATTTCTGATTTGGTAGTGGAGGTGGTTCTCCGACTTAGTTATGAGAGTTTTGGAGTTCTAGCAAATCGAGTTGTGGAAGTTTCCCGACTTAGCCATGGGTTGTGCATTATCAGATTGAGTCGTAGAGGGTTCTCCGACAGATTATGTGAGGATTTGGGAATTTCCTGATTGAGTCGTGGAGTCTTTTTCCGACTGAGTTGTGCTATTTGAGCATTGAGTTTCCGATCTATTTGATCGTGGATCATAGCTTGCATGTGCTGCTTGTTGAGACAGATGAGACAGTTGAGACTGATGAGATACTTGAGCTCGGTGGGGTCGCTCCCCTTGAGTTACACTCCGGATGCGTGTTGTTGATGCGACTAGTTGATACACTAGAGTTCGCTTGAGATTGAGATAGTCAGTGTGGGACGCCCTACGTAAGTCCAAGTCCATTGTGGGTTAGTGGCAGTAGGTTAGGCGCAGGCATGACTGGACCCTATGTGGCAGTCATTGAGATTGGGTGATATGAGCGGGTGGTTACATATTATGTTCTTAAATGAGTTTTTCCTTTGAGCATTGATACTAAGGCATTTTTAGCAGTAGCGAGAGTATGCATAGCATGTTTATGGTAGAGTTTCCTTTTGAGCATGACGGTTGAGACATTTTAGCTGTAGTTTTCATTCAGCTTACCTTTTATCTATCTATCTATCTATCTGCATACCTATCTGTTTGCCTCCAGTAGACTTAGTGGGCATACCATGGATATTGGTGACGGTATCCACTGAGATCTACCTTCTGCAGTAGATCTCACACCCGCTGCGGTGACAGGTTTCCTAGGGCTGCTGTTCCGGCTTAGCTCGCGCGTAGACAGCTGATTGAGGTGAGGACGTGACCGATTAGTTTCTTACCAGCATTGAGAGTCAGAGGTAGATGTACCCGGTATTTTTATGATTTCACTTTTGTACTGGACAGTCTGAGAGATCTGTGAGGGTTGTATTTTATTGGTTCTTAGCTGGAGAGACTTTGTATTGAGATTTTATTTATTATCCAGATGTTCAGTTGATGTCTGTAGCTATTAGTTCTTTTTCGGCTCTGATACATGTTTAGCTATAAATCTTTTGCAGGGTAGACGCTTCGTCTGTGCGGCAATTTCCGTACAGATGGCGAATCTGTTGGCGAGCCCGAGTCGCAATTTCGACCCCGGGACATGACAACAAGTATTTAAACAAATATTACAATTTTTATCTTTTTCTCATAATATATAGTTCACTCAAAATGTCCAAAAAGGTATAAAACTACTAGACTTTTAGGTCTCTAAACTGTCGGGCTCTTACCCCTTTCACGTGCCTTGCCGGAGACACCTAGATCTGTAAAAATGGTCACCGAAGGGTGTGAGAACTACAAATAGTTTCCAGTGGGTTCAACCAACGAGAAAACATGTTCTACACCACTTGGTCTAATGGAAGCAATAATAGCAAGATGATATATAATACGAAAAGCGATAAATGATAACTAGCATGCTGATATAAAACCGCTACACTACTATCATGCTCATATAGTATATTACTATGCCATGACTCGGCCACTATGCCACTATAAAAGGGTTACAACTAACCCGGCCACCTCGGCCACTTTACTTTTTCATTTAGTTCTTTCGTCCTTCTGAAGTACCTCGTCCCAATAGTTTATTACCCTAGTAATCATATTACCAACTAGCAAATGTCAAATCTGAGGGTGTCAATCATACTCTTTTTCACTTTACACTTTCATTCAGTTATGTGGCCCTTTGGAAGTACTTTATCACATGGAATCGAACCATCATAGTCATGCTACCGTGGACAAGTCTTTTGACCCAAAGGCGCCTCTTATCGTACCATTCAGAAGTACCTAGTCCCAATAGGCTTTTTCAACCCTAGTGGTCATGCTACCATTGGCAAGCGTTAAATTCGAAGGTGTCAATTTATCCTATTTTCTTTTGTAATGGCCCAAATCCCCGTGTAACCTGCCCACGTGGTTCGTAACTTGAAAATACCTATTATTGGTGTATTGGGCCCGCAACGCGTTAAATGGACGCGTTAGACGTACTCAGCGCGGATTTTGGATCAAGCTTACCTTTCGGCTGCTTTTGCCAAATTTTGGAAGTGGATTTTGGCAAAACGGATACCGGATTTAGATTCAGTGCGGAAAAACGTTGAGAAACGGCTATTTGATTGTATTTTTCTGAGTCTGGATGCCCAAAAGTAAATACCCGAAAGTTTACCACGCATTTTGGTGCACGGGGGATCTGTGGACCGGCGGGGGGGCCAAGTGGCAGCCTCGGATTGGCCGGCGCACACAGCGCGGTCCACGGGAGCCGCGCGAGGGGAGCCGTGGACCGTTGGTTGCGCCACGTGGCGGCCTTGGATTGGCCGGCTCACGCGCGCGCGGTCCACGCACTCGCGCAGGGCTGGCGACCAGGTGGAGCGACGTGCGGGGGTGGTTGGGAAAATAGTATGATCTAACGGGTGGAAATAATCAAAAGAGTTGATCCAACGGTGGAAAACTTGATACCACCAATGACCTGGTGCTATTAATAGCATTCCAGCCTAGCTGTATATATATATATATATATATATATATATATATATATATATATATATATATATATATATATAGAGAGAGAGAGAGAGAGAGAGAGAGAGAGAGAGAGAGAGAGTAGAGCTTATTTATATTTAAAAGTACAAGCACATTCATACTTGTAAATTTTTTATTATTGAATTTGTATTGAGATCTGTGTTTTTTATTTATCTTTCTCTCTCTTTAGTTGACTTTACAATAACACAAATTCCATTACAAATCCAATAGTAAAAAATTCACAAGCATGGATGGACTTGTGTTTTTAAAAGAATATAAGCTCTACTCTCTCTCTCTCTCTCTCTCTCTCTCTCTCTCTCTATATATATATATATATATATATATATATATATATATACTCTTATGAGTATAAACCCCTTTGTACTCTTAACTTTTTCACCCTTGGATGAAGTAATGTGCGGTTAGGATGATAGTGGTCCTCCTAGGGTTACTAGGTTGTTGAAAAAATAGTAAAAATATTAGGAACTATTATAATCCTAACCGCACATTCCTTCATCCAAGGGATGAAAATTTATGAGCACAAAAAAATTTTACTCATAAGAGTATAGTAGCCGGACCCTTTATATATATATATATATATATATATATATTAGGCTAGAATACTATATATCGATAGCACCAAGCCGTTGGTGCTATCAAGTTTTTAGTCGTTGGATGAAAAAATATGTGGTTGGGATTATAGTGGGCCCCTAGGGTTTACTAGGTGGTTGGTTGAATAGTAAAAATCTTATGAGACCACTATAATCTCAACCGCATATCTTTTCATCCAACGGCTGAAAACTTGATAGCACCAATTATTTGGTGCTATCGATAGTATTCTAGCCGGACTATATATATATATATATATATATATATATATATATATATATATATATATATATATATATATAGTGAGAACGTTCGGCTGGCATACTATAGATAGCACCAAGCAATTGGTGTTACCAAGTTTCTAGCCCTTGGATGAAAGGATGTGTGGTTGAGATTATAGTAGTCCCCTGGGAGTTTTACTATTCAACCAACTACCCATTAAACTCTAGGGACCACTATCATCCTAACCGTATATCCCTTAATTTAAGAATTAAAAAATTGATAGCACCAATAATTTGATATTATCGATATTATTTTAGTCTTATTCTATATATAGTAAACTCAATTATTTTTCAACGCCCTGGTCAGAATCTTCTCTTCTCTTCTCTCTGAAATATGCGCTTCAAAATATTATTATTATAAATTAAACTCAATTATTTTTCAACATTCTAGTAGTACCCCTCTCCTCTCATTTTCTCTCTGAAATATGTAATTCAAAATATTATTATTATAAATCATTGTTGTGTTTACAAATATATACACGTGAAATTTTTGGAATAACATGTATTAACCCATTACAATCTCAATATTATATATAGTAGAGCTTCTGAGAAATAATGCAATTGTTATTTACTTTTTAGCCATTTAATGCCTTGTGTCTAATGGGAGTCAGCCGAATAATATTTGATCAACGAATTAGAAAGTATAGATTGCAAACACTATTTATCATCTATTATCGATAGAAGATAATATTTTAAACAGATTTTTGACCAACAAAATATACTCTCGTAGAAAAGTAACCAACTTAAAAGTAACAAACTTATAAAAGTGACTTTTATATAAGTGAGTTTTGAGTTCGATTATTTATTTGGCTATAAAATGTTCGAGCACTTAATAAATAATAGTTTTGTGCTTTCAATTGCTTGATTACATGTAAAGAAGTGAAAAATATAAACAAATAATTTATACTCATAATTTAAATTTAAATATTTTTAAAATTTTTATTCTAATTTTAAAATTTAAATTTAAACTTAAATCTCAGTTGAATTTATAATTAAAATTCAAAATATAAAAATAATTTATAATTTAAAATTAAATTTATGTTACAATTCATAACAGAAATTAAATTCTAAAATTAAATTTTAACTTTATCAACTAACTTTTATAAATTAACTTTTATATTTAGTTTTACAAATGAAGCGACTGATCAAATATTAGTTTTTGAAAATGCTATTTTTGATCTTTCGCACTACAACAAATTAGGTTATAAGGGCACATATTTATGACACTTTTTTTATAAATGTTCTATTCATAGTCTATCTATATCCAAAATTAAATTATAGGAATACATTTTTAGGACACATTATAATAATGTGGCGCTATACACCCTAGCGACGGCACATATATATCCATAAATGATAAGTACCGGTATTTTTTTCAGCAGTTATTTTTTTTAAATTTTAACAATACTTAAAAATATCGCTATAGTATAATTTTATTATAGTGCCACTTTCGGCCGGCCAGACTTGCCTTATTGAAAAAGTAATTAGCCCCAGCTCTAGTGTCTAGACATTGGTGTGTGGCATATCAATCAATTTAGATCTTATATCTTCTAATCCAATCCAAATTCCTTATTGACCTGTAAGATCTTTTGTCAAGCTAAATATTGTACACTTAGATTTGAAGCATAAGCTGATGAATGGGAGGATCGCCGAATTTTCGATGCATGGCTGAATAAATTCACCCTGCAGGAAATAATTATTCTCTTTATAAGACGTTGAAATGTAGCTTACGAAATTAAATTTCAAAAAGTATAAATCTGGCGTCTACATCAATTTATATATATAATATAATATTATATATATAAATTTGCTGAGGCATTAATATTTTATCTCAATAACATTGCAAAATTCAAAGCATTTACCCCACCACTTACTTAAGAAGAGTGATGAGAACTGCATTATGGTCTTATGATTTGATCACAAATCATGTGATTGAGACATACAGATTGTTGGTGGTGGGGAGAGCGAAATTAAAGAGTAGGTGTCACCTTCACGCACGAACATCGTACAAAAAGTGAGCTCATTTCACAAGCATAATGAGTGTTTCTTAACCTAATGGCGATTATTTCAGAAGCAAAGTAATGTGCTTTGTCAAAAAGTGATTCCCCGGGAAGCTTTCGCGGACCTATCTTAACCTTGCTGTCCCTCTTCCTAGCTACTTGGTTTCACCTTCACATGCGTGAGCAGGGATGTGTTAACTTGTATGATCTCCCAACTTTACACTAAATTGCGATTGATTGGAGTGATTTTAACGGAAGATAAATAGAAAATCTTGGGAGCAGAAGGAGACAAATTTTTTTTTTACTATGCAAGATCAAATGATGAAGTTTTAAAGTAAATTAATTTTAATAAATCTATACTACTGAAAGAGCAACAATAAATTAATATGAACCAATAAAAAAATCAAATACTAAATTTACGTGAAAATCCTAGCAAGAAAAATATCATGGACTACCTCCAATTATAACTTCACTATGAAATGAGATGAGTACAATTCTTCTCTAGTCATTACTAGATATATAGATTATAAGAATCAGAGTTATTGCTCAAAACATCAAAAACAAAGAAATATTGAAAAAATCTTCTTGCGAAATATCTCAAATTTTTTTTTCCGGCAAGATAATTGAACTCCTATGGCTTCCCCACGAAACCGGCTTCAAAAGCCTCTCTAGGAAGCTTAGCAATAGTGACCTCCAATAGTTTTTTCTTTTCTACCCTTCGTTCCCCTCTTTTCTTTTTTTTTTTTTCTTTTTTTTTTTTTTTGCAAGAGAAATCGAGGACTCCTTTTTCTCTCATCTCCGATCCCTAAACTTTATAAGAGCTATATGCATTTGTGAAGAATTAAAACCTTAGCCCAACTAGTTAGCTCATGAGTGCAAATGACTTTAGCATAACCTTCAAAATGGTTCTAACTAAATTTGTGTCCTTTTGAATATAATTCCCTCACGAGAAGGGACGTCACAATAAACGCCCTCTCTTCAGAATCATGAGGAGGTTTCCTATCCAAGTGAATCGACATTTCAGTCATATACTTATACAAATTCATGCTTCTCCTTGCATAAAATTTTTGTCACCATATCCTATGTATTTTTATCAGTGTGGATCTTTTCGAATGCCAACAATCTTTTCTCAAGGATACCGCGTATTCAATAATATTCTGCATCAATGTGTTTGCTTTTATAGTAAAAATTTGAATTCTTGAACAAGTGAATAGTATTTTGACTATCACAATAAATTACATACTTTACTTTAACCCAAGTTCCATCACCGATGAATTGCTTCATCCACAACATCTCCTAACAAGCTTTGCTGATGGCAATTAATTCCACTTTTGTAGTAGACAAGGCCACACATTTGTGTAGTGTGATTGCCATGAAATAACTCCACCGGCAAACCAAATAGCCCAAACTAGACTTTCTTGAGTTGAAATCATCGACCATATCCACATCAGTCTAGCCTTCTAATACAGGCTTTTTTTTTTTCAAAGCCTAACTATAATTTTGAAGATTCAAAGCCTAACTATAATTTTGAAGAGCCTTTAGGATATCTTAAAGTTCATTTCACCGCCGCCCAATTCTTACTACTAGAATTTGCAAGGAATCGGGTAATTACGCACGCCGCCCAATTCTCTTTACTGGGATTTGTAAGGAATCGGGCAATTACGCCAACCACATGTGCTATGTATGACTTTGTGCACACCACGACATATATTAAACTTCCAACTGCCGAAGTATAAGAACATTTTCTCATTTCTTTTTTTTCCTTGCTATTTGATGGACATTACTTGGAACCCAAATTTTTTTGAGAGAAAGATCGCATGCTACTCATTTCGTTCATTTCTTTTAGAAATAAACTTAGCTGAAAATTGTGAAACAACTAGACTTTGAACTGGGGACCTAGGACACCAACCGCCAAGTCTTTTGCCAAATGAGAAGTATGTGGTGAACCAACAATTTTAGCGTTAAACTTATCAAATTTTATATGCACCTTTTCAACATTACACTCTTGTCACAACCATAGTGCTCTACCTTTTCGATTACAATAAATCCTCAGGTCTAATATTTGTTGTGCCAGACCTAAATCCATCATAAAAATGGTTTTACTCAATCCTTACTTCTACCATAATTTCTTTCTAGTATCCTTTCCAACAAGCAATGTCACACCCCGAGATCATCAATTTGGTCGGTTTGGTACGCACACAGACTCTGCCGAACAAGTAAGCCTTAGTACACCTGAATGGAATGGTTCTTACGTCCACATGCCTTGGCAGAAGCGAAAGGAGATATACAATATCAGTGCACGCTATAAGAAACTTGCTGGTAACCTAATAAAATCTTTTCCTTATATAATGTCAGTTCATTACAAAATATTACACTTACAAAACTCTCGGCTCACCAATACAACTCACATATCATACACTTTATCAAAATACATACTGGGGTATGGCTAGACTGTGGAGACCTGATTTTCGGTTGGCGATTTGACCTCGTGGTCATCGGTGTGAGAACACTCTATTTCTGAGTGTTAGGGTTCCTTTGTGCGCAAAACGGACGCGAGAAACGGATCCAGCGCGAAAAACTGTGCGAAAATACTAATTTTGTTTTTTTTCAAAAATTTGGGCGCCCGAAAAAGGGATCTGTGCATTCGAATTCGCTAGGGCTTTGACCGGGCGGTCAAATTGGGCTACTACAGTGCCCATTTCGGGTGACTTCGAGAGGCCGCCACATGGCATCGCGGGAGCGCGCCAGCGCACGCAAGCGGGCGCGACGAGGGCACGACGCGTGGCAGGGCGGGCGCGACGCATGGCAGGGCGTGCACGACACGTTGCGGCGGCGCAAGCGGGTGTTAAGGATTTTGTGTTGGCGTATTTCGTGAAGTGTATTGAGTCTTGAAGATTGAAGATGAAGAATTGTGGATCACATACATCAATCTCAAGAAAAATGGATTCGGAACGATCAGGTATGTTTAACTAAATAATTTTGGTGATCCGAATACATTTGAGTAGTTTAGAAACACTTGGAATATGTTTTGATGCATAAAAATAAAAAACTAGACTTTTAGGAAGTTCAGGATTCGGACCAGCCACGTCCAGTCCGGACCCCCAACATGGTTTGGTTCATGCAATTTTCTAGTTCGGACCATCCCTGTTTCAGCCCGGACCCCGAACCTTTAATTTTGCAAAATCGCATGAACAGTTCGGACCTCCCCTGTTCCAGTCCGGACCCCAAACTGCGTTTTTCAGAAAATTTTCTAAAAATTGACGACAGTCCGGATCAGACTTAATCCAGTCCGGACCGCCGTGCGGAAAAAATTCTGTTTTCGAAGTTTTTGATGCTTATCTCTTTCCAAGGGTCTCTAATCTATAAATAGACTTTTTATTCATCGTAAAAAGTGATTTTTGATTTCTCGAAAAAGATTTTCTTTTAAGAAAGAGAAAAATCCACAAATATAGAGAAGAAAGGAAGACACGATTAAATTCATGTTTCTTCATCTATATTGTTCAATTTGATTCTAGGATTTCCAAACTCCTATTTCTTGTAAAATCAAATTGAAGAATACTTAGATGGTATTTCTTGTCTATCATTGATCTAAGTATTCGTAGAATCACCACCAATAATCAAAATAATGATTTTTTCTAAAAATCGGCGCGAGGATTCGCGTGGCCTTGTGGATTCAAGGTGCTATCGCTCTCGCAGATTCGGAGCGAGGCGCGTTCGTGTGATCGAGATGTGCCGCATTGGTGAAGACCGTGAATTCGGTTGGACGTCGTGGATTCGACGTTGAACGTCGTGGATTCGGCGTTGGTACGCAAATCGTGGATTCGAGGAGCGTTCGGAGCGAGCGGAGAAGATCAACTAGGAGCGTATGGAAAAGGTTGAGTCGTAGGGTTATGGTAAATCACCTTGTAGGTGTTTAATCTTGTTAGATGTGACTCAAAATCAGAATCGCTTCGATATTATGATTCAGGTTCGCCGACGGCTTCGTGGTGCGATGAGAAATTTTGTCCTAAAGTGAGATCGAGCGATTATGCGAAGCAGAACTCTTGTATTCCCTCTTTTCTACATAGTGAAACCTCTCCTCTTTCGCCCGTGGTTTTTTCCCTGCAAAGGGTTTCCACGTAAATCTGTGTGTTATTTTTCTGTCATGCATTTTGGATTTACTTCTTTGTCGTGATCGCCAATTGATCCTGTTGGGTCTGAGCGCTCGTTGCTAACAAATCTTAGTGGATTTCGCCGTGTTATCAGTCCCGTAGTTTTTTACTCCTGTGATGGAGTTTTCCACGTAAATCTTGCGTACTTTATTTATTTTTAGCATTGGGTTATTTTTTACGCAACGATTTGGTGTGTTTATTATTTTCACCTATTCATGTAGTGTCCCAGTTTTTCCCCTGTGTTTTTCCCCTGTTCGGGGTGTGGAACACCTAGTGTTGGTGTGTTGGGCCCCAACATGTCAAAGGGATGTGTTGTTTGGACTCAGGGAGGATTTGGGGTCAAGCCTGACCTTCGGCTGACTTTGCCGAATTTTAGGAATGGAATCAGGCTAAACGGAGGCCGTATTTGGATTCAGCGCGGAAAAACGCTTGAAAACGGCTATTTACTTATTTAATTTGGAGTCCGGATGCCCAAAAACGGACCCCCGGAAGTTTTCTGTGCAAAATGGTGCATGGGGGGACCTGTGGACCGGCCGGGGACACGTGGCGCCTCCTTATTGGGCCGGCGCGCCACTCTCGGTCCACGGAATGGACCGCCGGTGCACGGTGCACCGGCGGGCCACGTGGCGGGCTCCTGTTGGACCGGCGCAGCACGCGCGGCGCATGAAGCAAGCGCGGGCAGCGCGGGCAGGTTGGGCAAGCTGGGGCAGCGGCGCGGTGCACGGTGCACCGGGGCGCGCCACGTGGCGGCCCCGGGTTGGACGGCGCAGGTGCGCGCGGTGCACCCACAGGCGCGCGCCTGCGGCCGTACGCACGCGCGGCGCAGGCGCGCAGGCGGCGCGCAGGGCCGCCGGCGGCCGTGTCGGGCGGGAAGCGCGGGCCACGTGGCGCCCCGCCATTGGCGGGCGCCACCCACCCCGCCGTCCCGCAGGGGGACACGTGGCGCATCCCCGCTGGGCCCGCACGGCTGCCGCCTGTTTGGCGGACGCGTGGCGGGCCCTGGGCCGGGTTGGACGGATGGTCGGACGGGATGGGATCCCGTGTGCGGCCCGGGTTGGGCTGGGCCGCACTGTAGCCGCCCGGAAGTTGGCGGGCCGGGCCGCACTGTAGCAGCCCGAATTCCCCACTGCGCCCGAAAGTGGGGACACAGTGGGAATTTTCCCAAATGATTTTGTGGGCCTATAAATAGGCCCCCTCCCCTCTCTTCTTGGGCTTTTTCCGAGAGAAAGAGAGAGAACCAGGGAGAGGTGTGTGAAGAGAAGTTTTTCCTCTCACATTTTTCTACCTCGTGGTGCGTTCCCAGATTTTCGGGAAGATCGACAGCGGCGTTCCGGATTTTACAGTGTGCCTCGGTTTTCCCCCATTTCGGCCCGTTATCGTCGCATTTCAGTCCGAGGAGTCCCCTGCGCAGTACAGGAGTCCGATTCCGACGATTTCTGCGCCAGTGTGTTCCTAAGAGGTAGGGCTTCGTTTTTCGTGTTGATGGTTTCCCCGGATTCCGATTTCTTGGCACGATTCCCGAGGTGATTTGACACCCCATTTTGCTGTTTGGATTTTTGGACAGCGGCGACTTCGACGAATTATTTCTCCGCGTAGGAATATCGGATCGGGGTGATTCAAGAGTCGATTTTGGGCGATTTTTCGCGAGGAACGCAACCGTGATTTTTCTGGGATTTTAGGAGCTCGGGACAGAGGTGAAAATTCCTCGTTTTGCGTGCTGATTTTAAAACAGCAATTGTGTGTTTGGAAATTGTTATATTTACACCGTGTACACTTATGTGATGTTGTAGGACATTGTTACAGCTGACGGTGTGTTTAGAGGACAGCGGGTATTTTCTGGGTACATTGTACACGCTTTTCGAGGTGGGTGGTTGCGTATCCCTCTTTGTTGATTTGCACACTAGGAATAAAAGAGTTTCCCAACTATGCATGTGATAGATAACTTGTGATATATGAACCTATTGTATTGGCCCCTAAATTAATTTAGTAGCCTCTATGTGATAAATCTGGGACAAGGAAATTGGACAATTGCTGTATCGTGAACCGCATGCAATTTAGTAACCCAACAATATTTTTAAAATGATTCTAAAGTATTCTTCACATGAAACTTAGTCCCTTTCTAAATGTTTTTAAAAGAGAACACTGGCATGCTCATTGGACAACTAGTTAAGCCACTATTTTATTGCAGCACGATATTATGGGATTTGACTTAGGAGAAAACATCTGTTATTGTTATTCTTCTCTATCGATGCATGATGCTCGAGTCTGATCGGGATTTTGGAGATAGTATTGCTTGGGACAGTTGGGATTGTCTTGGGGATTGTGGGGCATAGTGGCAACCGCGGATGTTAGGCGGTTGACCAGATGTTTTTACCTTATCAGATTGGGGCTTATGGGTTCAGCGGTGACCGCGGATTTTGGGCGGTTGACCGGATGTTGTTATCACATCAGATTGGGGATCAGGGTTGCATTAGTGGATGGAGTATTCCCACTTTGATCATGGTCATGATCCAGTCCTGCTATTGTGAGACATTGGTTACAGTGATGATTGATACAGAGATACTTTACTCGTGTGGGTCGCTCCCCTCGAGTGCCACTCCGGAGTAGGCTTTTAGACCGTGATGGGTGCCGGTCAGTTGGTGAGTTGTGAGTGATGACAGAGCAGGCAGTGCCAGTATTTCCTGGCCCTCTGATTGGGTTTTCTTTGGGCAGTCAGCTTTATAGTTGCATCTATACAGTCATCTTTTGGCACTGCATTTAGAGGCATAGTAGTGGTAGTTTCTTTTCAGCAGTCTTTATTGCATACCACTGTTCTTTCCTTTTTGCCTCTTTATTCCTAGTGGGTGCGTCAGCATCAGAGGTTTTACCCACTAGGGGAGGCTACTGGTTTATCTAGTAGTTCTCACCCCCATTGTTGTTTCTTGTTCTTTTCCCCCTTTGTTTTGCAGAGTCGACTGTGGGAGCTGCTGGGCCTTCAGCGGCAGATCGAGGTAAGAGGATCGCCGACTAGCTAGATCGTCTACCCCGAGCGAGAGTTTAGCTAGACTATTACTGTACTCCCCTTTTGTATCTCAGACTATAGTAGTTTACTTTTGGGTCTGGCTGTGGCCAGCTGGTTGTATTATTTATGGTGAGCTGGGAGTATATTGTACTTTTATTTCAGTTTACAGTTTATTTCAGTCTGAGATTACTGTTAGTTCTATTAGTTCAGCTCTGTTATGCTCTTCTATTGTATATTATCTATCTGAGCAGGTTACCAGCGCTTCGTGTACATGGAAAATTCTGTGTACACGGCGGATCTGTTGGCGGGCCCGGGTTCTGGTTACCCCGGGGCGTGACAGATTAAGTTGGTATCAGAGCTTAGGGATAGGTCAGTTGGGACTTAGGAAACCCTAGGCTTTTGGCAGACCCTAGGATGATAGGGCGTGAGAGGCGTGACACTTTGCGAAAGTCGTTGATTTATTTATTGGACTCTTCCAGTGAGTGAGGAGGGATCGACATACCCAATTTCTGGTGGACCGTTATGTTGGCTGCAGACAACATAAAGTCGCAGAAATTGGGGGATGTCTTTGACTTTCGCTAGATTGGGTCGTGTGGGGTTATGTTACTGATTCGTGTTTTCTTGTGGCAGGATGCCTCCCCGACGTCGGATTCCCGCTCTGGGTGCCCCTACACCCCCTGTTGAGCCGGAGCAGACGGGATCCACTGAGATTGGTGAGTTGCGGGCCATGATGGCCCAATTGGCGGAGAGCCATCGTCAGCAGCAGCAGAGGATTGATCAGCTGCTCGCGCAGAGAGAGACACCACCCCCAGCTGTTCCTGAGGCCTTTGTGCCTCCTGTTGCACCTTTTGTGCCGTCAGCGCCATCTTCGAGTAGCGGGGCTCCTGGAGCTATTCAGCCTTTGACTGCGGAGGAGGAGCGGGATTTTGCTGACAAACTCGCCCAGTTTGTTAAGCGGGGACCACCTAGATTCTCAGGGCGGGATGCTCCGCCCTCGGCTGTTGGGAAATGGCTTTCTGCGATGGAGAAGCTTTTTCGGGATTTCTTCATCGACCCGAAGTATCGAGTGCACATGGCGGTGCACTGTTTGGACGGGGATGCTGATTTTTGGTGGCAGCGGGTGGAGCCACCGGAGTTCCGGATTTCTCGGCAGCTGCCCTGGGAGGAGTTCCGACGGTTGGTGCTGGACACCTATTTTTCGACCAGTGTGAAGAAGAAGTTGGAGGACGACTTGAAGAACCTGCAGCAGGGCGAGCGATCGGCCCATGCCTATTTCCAGGAGTTCATGGAGTTGTTGAACTGCGTGCCCTTCGTCGCTCGTGACGGGCCGCACCAGGTTGAGATGTTCGAGGGAGGCCTTCGTCCAGAGATTTACACCCTGGTGCATGCTCAGAGATTTCAGACTCTGGATGCAGCCGCAGAGCATGCACAGTGGGTGGAGAGAGGTGATCAGGTGGTGGCCAGACAGCGGGCCGCGGTCGCTCAGGGCTCCGACAGAAAGCGACCAGCCCAGGATGAGGGGGGACAGGCCAGTACTTGGAGGCCGCCCCGACCGCCACCGCCTCAGTTCCAGGGCCGTGGGCGTTCGGAGCGGCGAGGGCCTGGTGGATCCCAGAGGCCCCAGCAGCAGCAGCAGCAGCAGCAGCAGAGATCGCAGTCGTCGCAGCGCGGATCTCAGCGGCAGCCACAGCGACAGCGACAGTCTCAGCAGCAGCAGTCCCGACAGTCACGGGCTCCCAGCAGTTGTATTTTCTGTGGAGGTCCGCACTTCCCCGGCACCTGCGACCAGCGGTGGGGTCGTTGCTACGGATGTGGACAGCCAGGGCACATTCGAGCTGCGTGCCCCTTTTCGACCTCAGCCGCCCCTTCTTCAGCATCTGCCCCAGCATCATCGCAGCAGCGGTCGACGGCTCAGCGGCCTTATGCTCCAGCGAGCAGGCCATCTTCTTCCCATTCCACAGATTATCGCCCTCCAGCTCAGAGTGGGCGAGTGTATGCTGCACAGGTAGAGGATTCTTCAGCAGCGGACCATGTGGTGGCAGGTATCACTTTACTTTCTGGCATTAGGACTCGCACCTTATTTGATACTGGAGCATCGCATTCTTTCATTAGTAGATCTTTTGCATCATTACATGGGTTAGAGGTAGGACTTTTGCCACGTGCACGAGAGGTACAGATTCCCGATCACACTTTGCTCGTGGAGGAGTGTTGTTGGTCCTGCCCGATGCAGATCGAGTCCTGGATTATGCCAGCAGACCTGTTGGTCTTGAGACAGCTGCAGGATTTTGATGTGATTCTCGGGATGGACTGGCTGGCTCGGTATTTTGCGACTATTGACTGTGCCGAGAGGACTGTCACTTTTAGAGAGCCAGACCAGGAGGTGTTGGTGTACCGGGGATGTCAGAGCGCTTTCTTTGCCTCTATGGTTTCGACTTCCCGAGCGAGACGGATGATTCACCGAGGATGTGTAGCCTTTTTGGCTAGTGTTGTAGAGGGGCCTACAGCGGCACCGGGACTCGGGGATATCCCTATCGTCCGCGAGTTTCCGGATGTGTTTCCACCTGAGCTGACTTGTATGCCGCCCGACAGAGAGATTGAGTTTGTGATTGACGTAGTCCCAGGAACTGCGCCAATCTCTAAGGCTCCTTACCGGATGGCACCGGCTGAGCTGCGAGAGCTTAAAGCACAGTTGCAAGACTTGATGGATAAGGGTTTCATTAGACCCAGTGTGTCGCCCTGGGGAGCACCGGTGCTATTCGTGAAGAAGAAGGATGGGTCACTTAGACTGTGTGTGGACTATAGGGAGCTGAATAAAGTGACCATTAAGAACAAGTACCCTCTGCCGCGCATCGACGATCTCTTTGATCAGCTGCAAGGGTCTTGTGTCTTTTCCAAGATTGATCTACAGTCTGGTTACCACCAATTAAAGGTGAAGGCCGAGGATATTCCTAAGACTGCTTTCAGATCACGGTACGGGCATTATGAGTTTACAGTTATGCCATTTGGATTGACTAATGCCCCTGCCGCCTTTATGGACTTGATGAACAGGATATTTCGGCCATTCCTGGATCGATTTGTGGTGGTGTTCATAGATGATATCCTGGTTTACTCCCGGAGCGAGGCCGAGCATGAGGAGCACTTGAGGACTGTGCTACAACTTCTGCGGGAGAAGAAGTTGTATGCCAAGCTGGTGAAGTGCGAGTTTTGGCTTCGGGAGGTAGCTTTCTTGGGCCATGTGATTTCCGCCGCCGGTGTAGCTGTAGACCCGGCGAAGATTGAGGCAGTTCGTGATTGGCCCCGACCGACGACTGTATCAGAGGTGCGCAGCTTCATGGGATTAGCTGGTTATTATCGTCGGTTTGTGGAAGGCTTTGCGAAGCTTTCCACACCCCTCACTCGGTTGACGCGAAAAGGGGTTAAGTTTATCTGGAGTGAGGACTGCCAGAAGAGCTTCGAGGAGCTGAAGGACAGACTGATGACTGCTCCTATCCTTTCCCTCCCTGTTATGGGGAAAGGATATGTGATCTACAGTGACGCATCGCACAGTGGACTGGGTTGCGTGTTGATGCAGGATGGGAGGGTAATTGCTTATGCATCGAGACAGCTCAAGGATTACGAGAAGAATTACCCTACCCACGACTTAGAGCTCGCTGCCGTGGTGTTTGCACTGAAGCTTTGGCGCCATTACCTGTACGGGGAGCATTGTGAGATCTACACCGACCACAAGAGCTTAAAGTATCTGTTCACACAGAAGGAGCTGAACTTGAGGCAGCGCAGGTGGTTAGAGCTATTAAAGGATTATGATGTGGACATCCTTTACCACCCAGGCAAGGCTAACGTGGTCGCTGATGCTTTGAGCCGGAGAGCAGTACAGAGTTTGTCTATGTTGATCACAGACCAGGCGCCCCTATTGGAGGAGATGAGACGGCTCGAGATAGAGGTTGTGTCCCCTGGGGTCTCTGCTAGACTGACGTCATTAGTCGTGCAGCCCACTCTGCTGGACAGGATCAGGGAGAAACAGAGTGAGGACCCCCACTTGACCAGGATTCGAGATCAGCTTCCGAGTGATCAGTCAGGGGATTTTACAGTGGATGCTGCGGGAGTACTGAGGTACAGGGACCGAGCATGTGTGCCAGTGGATGCTGAGATCAGAGAGCAGATATTGAGAGAGGCCCATTATACACCTTATACCCTTCATCCTGGGGGGACTAAGATGTATAAGGACCTCAAGGCACATTTTTGGTGGAATGGCATGAAGAGGGATGTCGGGAGATTTGTGGCCCAGTGTTTGACTTGTCAGCAAGTAAAAGCTGAGCATCGGGTGCCAGCTGGCAAGTTACAAAGTCTCCCCATCCCTGAGTGGAAATGGGACCACATTACCATGGACTTCGTGGTCGGATTGCCGAGGGCACAGGGCGGAGCAGATGCTATCTGGGTAGTGGTGGATCGACTTACCAAGTCAGCGCACTTCTTGCCTATGCAGACTACTTGGCCACTCGATCGACTAGCCCAGCTATACCTTGATGAGATTGTGAGACTGCATGGAGTACCCGCCTCCATTGTGTCAGATAGAGATCCGAGGTTTGCCTCGCGTTTTTGGGGGAGTTTGCAGACTGCGATGGGGACTCAGCTCAGATTCAGTACAGCTTTTCATCCTCAGACTGATGGGCAGTCAGAGCGGACCATACAGATCTTGGAGGACATGCTGAGGGCTTGCGTCTTGGATTTCGGCGGAGGTTGGATTCGGCACTTATCCTTGGTTGAGTTTGCGTACAACAACAGCTTTCAAGCGAGCATACAGATGGCTCCGTTTGAAGCGTTGTATGGACGCAAGTGCCGATCACCACTTTATTGGAGTGACGTAGGCGAGAGACGGACCTTGGGGCCAGATATACTGCTAGAGGCAGAGGAGAAGGTCCGGGTGATTCGACAGCATCTTCAGACCGCTCAGAGCCGACAGAGGAGCTATGCTGATGTTCGGCGACGAGACTTAGAGTTTCAGGTTGGAGATCATGTATTTTTGAAAGTCTCGCCGTCCAAGGGGATCAGGAGGTTCGGCATTCGCGGGAAACTCAGCCCCCGATACATTGGACCATTCGAGGTGTTGGAGCGTATCGGGCCTGTTGCTTATCGACTTGCACTTCCCCCGAGACTGGCTGGTGTCCACGATGTTTTCCATGTTTCCACACTGAGGAGGTACGTCTTCGACCCGTCGCACGTCATCGACTTTGCACCCCTCGAGATCAGCGAGGATTTGAGATATGAGGAGCGCCCAGTACGGATTCTTGATCGGGAGGTGAAAGAATTGCGCAATCGGACCATCCCTATGTGAAGATCCTTTGGAGCAATCATGATGAGCGCGAGGCGACGTGGGAGCCAGAGTCAGAGATGATGGACGCCTACCCCTACTTGTTCGAGGCTCTGGATTGAGGTATGATTTTAGTTTCGAGGACGAAACTTTTGTTAGTGGGGGAGGATGTAGTGTCCCAGTTTTTCCCCTGTGTTTTTCCCCTGTTCGGGGTGTGGAACACCTAGTGTTGGTGTGTTGGGCCCCAACATGTCAAAGGGATGTGTTGTTTGGACTCAGGGAGGATTTGGGGTCAAGCCTGACCTTCGGCTGACTTTGCCGAATTTTAGGAATGGAATCAGGCTAAACGGAGGCCGTATTTGGATTCAGCGCGGAAAAACGCTTGAAAACGGCTATTTACTTATTTAATTTGGAGTCCGGATGCCCAAAAACGGACCCCCGGAAGTTTTCTGTGCAAAATGGTGCATGGGGGGACCTGTGGACCGGCCGGGGACACGTGGCGCCTCCTTATTGGGCCGGCGCGCCACTCTCGGTCCACGGAATGGACCGCCGGTGCACGGTGCACCGGCGGGCCACGTGGCGCTCCGGTTGGTCCGGCGCAGGGCGCGCGGCGCACGGGAGGGTGCGCGGGCAGCGCGGGCAGGCCGGGCAGGCTGGGCAGCGGGCGCGGTGCACGGTGCACCGGGGCGCGCCACGTGGCGGCCCCGGGTTGGACGGCGCAGGTGCGCGCGGTGCACCCGCAGGCGCGCGCCTGCGGCCGTACGCACGCGCGCGCAGGCGCGCAGGCGGCGCGAGGGCCGCCGGCGGCCGTGTCGGGCGGGCAAGCGCGGGCCACGTGGCGCCCCGCCATTGGCGGGCGCCACCCACCCCGCCGCCCCGCAGGGGGACACGTGGCGCGTCCCCGCTGGGCCCGCACGGCTGCCGCCTGTTTGGCGGACGCGTGGCGGGCCCTGGGCCGGGTTGGACGGATGGTCGGACGGGATGGGATCCCGTGTGCGGCCCGGGTTGGGCTGGGCCGCACTGTAGCCGCCCGGAAGTTTGCGGGCCGGGCCGCACTGTAGCAGCCCGAATCCCCACTGCGCCCGAAAGTGGGGACACAGTGGGAATTTTCCCAAATGTTTTGTGGGCCTATAAATAGGCCCCCTCCCCTCTCTTCTTGGGCTTTTTCCGAGAGAAAGAGAGAGAACCAGGGAGAGGTGTGTGAAGAGAAGTTTTTCCTCTCACATTTTTCTACCTCGTGGTGCGTTCCCAGATTTTCGGGAAGATCGACAGCGGCGTTCCGGATTTTACTGTGTGCCTCGGTTTTCCCCCATTTCGGCCCGTTATCGTCGCATTTCAGTCCGAGGAGTCCCCTGCGCAGCACAGAAGTCCGATTCCAACGATTTCTTCGTCAGTGTGTTCCTAAGAGGTAGGGCTTCGTTTTTCGTGTTGATGGTTTCCCGGATTCCGATTCTTGGCACGATTCCCGAGGTGATTTGACACCCCATTTTGCTGTTTGGATTTTTGGACAGCGGCGACTTCGACGAATTATTTCTCCGCGTAGGAATATCGGATCGGGGTGATTCAAGAGTCGATTTTGGGTGATTTTTCGCGAGGAACGCAACCGTGATTTTTCTGGGATTTTAGGAGCTCGGGACAGAGGTGAAAATTCCTCGTTTTGCGTGCTGATTTTAAAACAGCAATTGTGTGTTTGGAAATTGTTATATTTACACCGTGTACACTTATGTGATGTTGTAGGACATTGTTACAGCTGACGGTGTGTTTAGAGGACAGCGGGTATTTTCTGGGTACATTGTACACGCTTTTCGAGGTGGGTGGTTGCGTATCCCTCTTTGTTGATTTGCACACTAGGAATAAAAGAGTTTCCCAACTATGCATGTGATAGATAACTTGTGATATATGAACCTATTGTATTGGCCCCTAAATTAATTTAGTAGCCTCTATGTGATAAATCTGGGACAAGGAAATTGGACAATTGCTGTATCGTGAACCGCATGCAATTTAGTAACCCAACAATATTTTAAAATGATTCTAAAGTATTCTTCACATGAAACTTAGTCCCTTTCTAAATTTTTTAAAAGAGAACACTTGCATGCTCATTGGACAACTAGTTAAGCCACTATTTTATTGCAGCACGATATTATGGGATTTGACTTAGGAGAAAACATCTGTTATTGTTATTCTTCTCTATCGATGCATGATGCTCGAGTCTGATCGGGATTTTGGAGATAGTATTGCTTGGGACAGTTTGGATTGTCTTGGGGGATTGTGGGGCATAGTGGCAACCGCGGATGTTAGGCGGTTGACCAGATGTTTTTACCTTATCAGATTGGGGCTTATGGGTTCAGCGGTGACCGCGGATTGTGGGCGGTTGACCGGATGTTGTTATCACATCAGATTGGGGATCAGGGTTGCATTAGTGGATGGAGTATTCCCACTTTGATCATGGTCATGATCCAGTCCTGCTATTGTGAGACATTGGTTACAGTGATGATTGATACAGAGATACTTTACTCGTGTGGGTCGCTCCCCTCGAGTGCCACTCCGGAGTAGGCTTTTAGACCGTGATGGGTGCCGGTCAGTTGGTGAGTTGTGAGTGATGACAGAGCAGGCAGTGCCAGTATTTCCTGGCCCTCTGATTGGGTTTTCTTTGGGCAGTCAGCTTTATAGTTGCATCTATACAGTCATCTTTTGGCACTGCATTTAGAGGCATAGTAGTGGTAGTTTCTTTTCAGCAGTCTTTATTGCATACCACTGTTCTTTCCTTTTTGCCTCTTTATTCCTAGTGGGTGCGTCAGCATCAGAGGTTTTACCCACTAGGGGAGGCTACTGGTTTATCTAGTAGTTCTCACCCCCATTGTTGTTTCTTGTTCTTTTCCCCCTTTGTTTTGCAGAGTCGACTGTGGGAGCTGCTGGGCCTTCGGCAGCAGATCGAGGTAAGAGGATCGCCGACTAGCTAGATCGTCTACCCCGAGCGAGAGTTTAGCTAGACTATTACTGTACTCCCCTTTTGTATCTCAGACTATAGTATTTACTTTTGGGTCTGGCTGTGGCCAGCTGGTTGTATTATTTATGGTGAGCTGGGAGTATATTGTACTTTTATTTCAGTTTACAGTTTACTTCAGTCTGAGATTACTGTTAGTTCTATTAGTTCAGCTCTATTATGCTCTTCTACTGTATATTATCTATCTGAGCAGGTTACCAGCGCTTCGTGTACATGAAAAATTCTGTGTACACGGCGGATCTGTTGGCGGGCCCGGGTTCTGGTTACCCCAGGGCGTGACAATTCACCCCCCCCCTCTAGGTGGTTTTTCCCCTATTCAGATCCATATTATTCATAACCCACAAGTGGTATCAGAGCGGGAATAGAGTTGTAAACAATGGTTGAAGGCGGAAACATCAATAGACCACCGTTCTTCGATGGAACAAATTATGCCTACTGGAAAGTATGTATGAGAGCGTTCTTGATTTCCATCGATGAACGGATTTGGCAATCAATTGAGTTTGGATGGACAAATCCTACTGAGATTATTGTCAATGTTGTCACCATCAAACCTAGGTCGAAGTGGACTAAGGAAGAAATTGATGCTTCTTCTTACAACGGCAAGAGAATTAACGCTTTATTTAATACCTTGTCACAAACCGAGTTCTCTCGCGTCTCGGCATATGAGACCGCGAAAGAAATCTGGGATACTCTACAAGTTACACATAAGGGAACGAGTTTAGTGAACATTCAAAAACTGCAAATGCTTACGAGCAAATTTGACTCTATTTTTATGGCCAAAAATGAATCTTTCACAGAGTATTATACACGATTGCAAGATATTGTTAATACATGTGCTAACTTGGGAGAGAAAATTTCAGAATCTAAAGTTGTAAGAAAGATCTGGAGAACTCTTCCTGAAAGATTTCGCCCTAAGATTGCAGCCATTGAAACAGTAATACACCCGGACGAAATCAAAGTAGAAAAATTAGTTTGTGCACTTCAAACGTATGTAATGACTTTTCCTACTAATTATTCTTCTGGAAAGCCTTTCTCTTCTTCTAAGTCTTCAGGTTTTGCATTGAAATCAACAAAGGAAGAAGCGCTGATTCATCCTCCTCATACGCTGATGATAATCTATCCATGGAGGATTTCGAGAAACAACTTGCACTCTTGACGAGAAAATTTCACCGAAGCTTTCGAAGGGGAAATTCAAGTAAATCATCATCCTTCGTTAAGTCCAAGAAAGGCAAGGGATCTTCAAGCTTTAAGTCAAGAAAGCAAAAGGGTTCTTCAAAGGACAAGAAGAACTCTGTGGGACAAATCCAGTGCTTCAAATGCCGAGGTTATGGCCATATCTCAATGGAGTGTCCCAATAAGAATCCGTCAAAGAAGAAGGCTATGCAAGCCATCACATAGGATGACACTTCCACTTCTGATGAGTCATATTCCAGTGATGAGGATAACAACACCACAACATTCCACGCGTCCACAACTTCACCTTACATGTGCTTTTCAGCGACTTCCTCTGGTTCATTATCAAACTCCTCCTTAAATGAAAAGAATGCAACGGATGATGAACCGAGCGATTCTGAAGGTGAAGACTTTGCTTTTGCCTTCCATAAATTATTAAAGGATTCAAAGAAATTGGCAAAGCAAAACAAAAATTTGAGAAGAAGATTGTGGGATCTTGAAGAACAATCTAAAAAGGCAACTTCTCTCTCAAATTCTTGTCACGCCCCAAGTTTGAAAAACAGCGTCTAATTTTTTTTTTTTTTTTTAAATCAGAGTTTAGAAATCAGCCAGGGCGCAACAGACCGCCACATATATAGGAAATTCTCAATCCCCATTAGATTGAGCATTTTCTATACATGCTCGGCTCAACAATGACAAACCA
>JAQOTM010001045.1:0-59584 GCA_029168755.2 Tillandsia fasciculata | reverse complement strand
TCTCAACCAAGTTGTCCCTTTCACTTCAAGAGCCCTTGAGAGAGAGGTTGCTCTATTAGGTTGTTCCTCGAGTTCCAACAACCTTCTCCTCAAGTTTTTATTTTGCTTCGCCAATTTCTTTGAGTTCCGTAGAAGTAGTTGGTAGGCGTGAGCAAAGTCTTCACCTTCGGAATCGCTTGGTTCATCATCGTTGCCGTTTGATCATCCTGGGAAAAAATAGACAACGAACCAGATGCAATCAAATGAACTACACACGAAGGGGTGAAGCGTGGATGCGAAGAATGTGATGGCATTTGTATCCTCATCACTAGAAGATGACTTGTCCGTAGAAGAAGAGTCATCCCACGTGATGGCTTGCGTAGCCTTCTTCTTTGGTGGATTCTTGCTGGGACATTCCGTTGCAGTGTGGCCAAAGCCTTTGCATTTGAAACACTGGATCTGTCCTTCAGCGTTCTTCTTCTCCATTGAGAAACTTTCTTGCTTTCTTGATTTTGACGTAGAAGCCCTTTGCCTTTCTTGGACTTCGAGAATGATGAAGATTTGCTTGAGTTTTCCTTTCCGAAGTTCCGGCGAATTTTTCTCTTCAAGAAAGCGAGTTGTTTCTCAAAGTCCTCCATAGATAGCTCATCGTCAGAGTTCGAGGAGGATGAATCCGCGTCTTCATGTTCTTTTGATTTCAATGCCATACCTGAAGACTTGGAAGAAGAAGAGGGCTTTCCAGCAGAAGAGTTAGTAGAAAAAGTAATTCATAAGTTTGAAGTGTACTAACTAATTCTTCTACCTTGATCTCGTCGGGGTGTTTTATTGTTTCGAACCCGTTTCGTCGATGGAAATCAAAAACGCTCTTATGCGTACTTTCTAGTAGGCATAATTTGTTCCATCGAAGAACGGTGGTCTATTGATGTTGCCACCATCGACCAATGTTTACAACCCTATTCCCGAGTCGTGTTCTTGATGGTAGTAGTTGCAAGTATTGCTTGATTTGCTCGTTCTGCTCCATACTTGCAATTTGGTCTTATGTGCCCAAAAAAAAACACAACAATGACATACCTTGGTAAAAGTTGAACCCGAAAAGATGAGGTAGGCTTGTCAACATTGGCTACGATGATTTCCGTCGGAGAAGGAGCAACCGACTGGGGCACAAAACTTGTCTTGCTCGAGCTTGTTCCTCACAAGTTCGGCCATATCCGAGGCCTAAATGATTAGTATGACCAAGACCAAGAAGGCGATCCAACTTACTTTGTCCTGAAGAAAATCTATGCAAATCCTTTTTAAGTTGGAAAGGGTCTCCGTCATCTCAAAATTTCCTTGTTGTGCCCCGGAATAGAGCTTTGAGAAGAGATTAGCTTGATCCCACCTTATACCAACCATGAAATATGACTGAGTCAAATATTTCATTATGCATTTCATCAACATTTTTGAAACAAAAATTTGCTTTGCATACATGGGGTATCTTTTTCTTTTCTTTCTTTTCTCCATGTGGTGGTAGTTTTCACACTCCTCATTGGGATGTAACTCTTTCCACATCTTTTGAGCATTTTACTTTTCTTTGACTCCCCCTCAATTGGCTATCAATTATTTAATATATAAGGTATTCAACCAAAAATTGATCTCGCATTCATACTCGACTAAATAGTCAAATAAGATAATGACTATACCAAGAGATCATTGAGAGAGAAATTGACTTTGATCACTTAAAAGATGAATTAATTAACATAAATGATCATTGCAACATCGAAATATTATGATATCAAAAGCATAATAAATTTCTAAATGCGTGAAAAGATGCAATTAAGTCAATTTACCAATGCTCAATTGTGTTGTCACAAAGAATTCACACAACCGAGATAGATTAAGCATCTAAAGATCACACATGATTCTAAAATTTGATGCTTATAACTATCAAAAACTCCTATATGAAGTATCTTCAAGATTATGATTATGGAGTAAAGTTGATAATCCATATAAAATTAATTTGGAGTGAATGAACGTGAAGCCCTTTTTATTCAATGCACTTGTTCGTAAAAACCCTTTTGTTCAAAAACAAAGTATAAAAACAAAGAGCATTGAAAACATGTAATGCAAAGATTAAGAAAAATATGAAGGGAAAACCAATCAAAGCATTACATACAGTCATAAGCTATTTAGAACTTAAGACAAGGAAAGATATCACCTTTCCGAATCCAAAATCGCTGGATTTTGGGTTGTCTTGATTCGTTGTGCCCGGGGGTTGTCCGCTTTGACTGTTGATCCACCTTAGGTCTTTGCCTCGCAATGATCCACTTGTATGATTGATGTTGTGGCTCGGACCTTTGGTGGGTTGAGTGAACTCCTTTGACTTGATGTGTCTTTTGATTCCGTTGAGTCCGCTCCGTAGATGAAGTTGCCGAAGGATTTTTCTTTCTCTTTTTCGGGCAATTCTTCACCAAGTGTCCTTCAAGTCCACATAGGTGACAAGTTCTTCCTTTCAATTTCTTTGTGGAACTTGAAGCATGCACAGTTTGGTCCTTTTTAAATCCCAAACCAACCTTGCTTGTTTGACCTAATCCGGACATACAATCTAGTTTCTTGGAACCGGTTGAAAGCCTTTGTATGTCGGATTTGAGTTCATGAACTTGCTTGGTCAAAGCTTGGTTGGTGACATGAATTTCCTCAAACTGCTTTTCAAGAAAACCAATCTTGTCCATATATGATTTAGCGTTTGTCTCCGATTGGTTTATCTTTTCTTGGAGGATTTTATTGTTATCCAATAAACGTCTTGTTCCTCCTCGAGATCATGAAGTTTGATCTTTAAAGCTTGATTCTCGTCTTGAATCTCAAGTCGTTGCTTCCTCAACTTCTTGATATGCTTGGCCATCTTCTTTGATTCCGCAAGAAGTTGTTGGTATGCCTCAACGAGTTCTTCTTCGTCCGACTCCCCCTCACTTGATGACTCTCCTCCGGATGTTGATGTTTCATGCAAAATCAAAGGAATAGAGTCAGTGACTAAAGATGATAAACACAAATTAGAAGAGGGAATTTGAGAGGCATGAAAAGCAACAATTTTTTCTTTTTCCTCTTCACTTGAGGTCGATTCATCGAAACTAGAATCGTCCCAAGTTTTTGCTTGCAAAGCCTTCTTTTTATATGATTTCTTAGAAGGACAATCCGTTGAAATATGGCCGTAGCCTTTGCATCGATAACATCGGATTTCCCCTTCGAAATCATCTTTTTCTTTTTCTTTAGAAGGTTTTGCAACGCCTTTGAGTTTAGAGGATTTAGAACCCGATGATCCTTTAGATGGTTTCGTGGATGAAGATCCATCGGTTCGATTCTTCCAAAATTTCCGACGAAATTTCTTTGTGATCCGCGCCAATTGTTCTTCAAAATCGGCAAAGAGATTTCATCGTCGGAACTCGATTCGTCATCTTCTTCCTTTGTTGATTTGAATGCAATACCTGTAAGCTTAGAAGAAGACTTGGAAGAATTTGATTAGTAGGAAAAGTCATCTCATAAGTTTGTAAAGCACCTACTAATTCCTCTACACTCATCTCATCCGGATGACTAACGGTTTCAATGGCGGTAACCTTTGCCCTAAACCGTTCCGGAAGAGTCCGAAGAATCTTTCTTACAATTTTCGACTCCGGGATCTTTTCTCCTAAATTAGCACATGTATTAATTACATCTTGAAGTCTAGTGTAATAATCTGTAAACAATTCATGCTCTTCCATATGAATAGAGTCAAATTGACTTGTAAGCATCTGGAGCTTTTGAATTTTTACAAGATTAGTACCCTCATGTGTAATTTTGAGAATATCCCAAATTTCCTTCGCGGTTTCACACGCGGAAATTCTGTAAACTCAGTCGAGGAAAGAGAATTAAATAAAGCGTTCATACCTTTCCCATTGTAAGAAGATCTTTCGATTTCCTCTTTGGACCATCTAGAGCGAGGTTTTGGGGTAGTAGAATTTCCTACTTCCTCAACCGGATGCACCCAACCGTATTCCACGGTTTGCCATACCCGCTCATCAATAGAGATGAGAAAAGCTCTCATCCGCACTTTCCAATATGCATAATTGGTCCCATCAAAAAGAGGAGGTCTAAAAATATTACCACTTTCACCCATCATGATAGATAAACCTAAAACCCGCTCTGATACCAATTGTAGAGTTATTTAGGATCCACAAGGATCTAAATAGGTACTATCAAACACCTAGAGGGGGGTGAATAGGTGTAATATTATAAAAACCAATCTCAGTGCAAAAATAAAAAACAATGCGGAAAATAAAAATCAACACACCGAGATTTACGTGGAAACTCCAATCCAGGAGAAAAACCACGGGACCAACACGCAATAACAATCCACTAAGAATAGAAGAATAACAAGGTGATTACCGACTCCACGGACTCAACCCCTCCTTCAACTTCTTCGGACCTTGCGCTGACCGATTGGAATCCACGCAATAACAATCCACTAAGAAAAGAAGAATAACAAGGTGACTACCCCTCCTTCAATTTCTTCGGACCTTGCGCTCCAACGTTTGCACGTCCACTGCACACGTTCGAATCCACGAACGCCACTCGAATCCACGAGCACACGTTTCGAATCCACGAAACGCCTTCAACACACCGAATCCACGGTGCCACGTCGAATCCACGACGCAAACTCAGCCGGTAAGAATATTGGCTTCGATGGTGATCCTTTGCTTAGATTATCAATGAAGATCCATGGGAAAAATCTCTAAGCAAAGATTAGATCAATTCGACAAAAGATATGTTCTTGAAAGAACCATCGAATTGACCTAAAAGAGGCTATAAAGAAGAACGATAAAAACCTAGCCTCTAGGGTTGCTCTCAAGTGTTTTATAAAATGATCGGTATGCTCCCACGTTTTTGAGAAACCCTAAATGTCTATTTATAGTTTAGAAACCTTTGGAAAGAGATAAGAATCAAAAACTTACCTTATCTGGAAATTTTCAGGACGGCGATCCGGATCGGATTTACTGCGATCCGGATCGTCGTAACGAGATTGACGATTCCAGAAATCCAAGGGTTCGGGATCCGGATCGCAAGGCCCGATCCGGATCGTTCATGAATTTCAGCAAATCCAATGTTCGGGATCCGGATCAGAATAGGCTTGGATCCGGATTGGATTTGCACATGAACAATACCCTTCGGGATCCGGATTGGATCATCTGATCCGGATCCTGAACATGTCCCATGTCCAGTTTTTGATTTTTATGCAATTAAAAATTCATCCAAGTGTTTCTACTCTATAAGAAAGTATTCGGATCACCAAAATTATTTAGTTAAACATACCTGATCCTTTTGAATACTTTCTTCTTGAGATTGATGTAACTGATCCACAATTCTTTATCTTCAATCTTCAAGACTCAAGACACTGAGTGTCAACTTGAGCTCTTGTTGAATCTTCTCTAAGTCTTTGATTGCTGATTGACAATTTGATCCCTTTAAGACTCCGACTCAACTTACTGACTTGACTCACGAAATATGCCAACACCAAAATGCCGTAACATGTGGGACGCCCTACGTAAGTCCCGTCCAAGTGAGGATGAGGTGGCAGTAGGTTTGGCGCAGGCTTGACTGGACCCTATGAGGCAGTCATTGAGATTGGGTGATATGAGAGAGTGATGGCATAGCATGTTCATAGATGGGCTTTCCTTTGAGCATGGTACTTGAGGCATATTATTGTAGTGAGAGTGTATGCATAGCAGGATCAGAGTAGTGTTTTCTTGAGCATGATATTGGTTCATATTAGCTATAGTTCCATTTCCTGCTTTCCTATTATCTTTTTGCATACCTATTTGTTGTGCCTCCAGTGGACTTAGTGGGCATACCGTGGATGTTGATGACGTGTACCACTGAGATCTACCTTCTGTAGTAGATCTCACACCCGCTGCGGTGACAGGTTTTCTGAGGCTGCTGTTCCGGCTTAGCTCGCGCGGAAACAGCTCATCGAGGTGAGGACGTGGCCGAGTAGTTTCTTACCAGCATTTGAGTCAGAGGTAGACGTACCCTGTTGTTTTATGATTCCACTTTTGTACTGAGAGATTTGGATATTTATACTGAGAGGGTGAGGCTTGTATTTTGTTTTTCATTTGAGAGACCTGTATTGAGGAGTTTTGTATTAGTGGAGCTTTATTTATTTCAGTTTTCCTGTGTAGCTTTCTTCAGCTTTTGATTTATAGTTCAGCTCTGATACATGTTTTTAGTTTTAGTTCTGACTTGCAGGGTAGACGCTTCGTCTGTACGGCAGTTTCCGTACAGATGGCGGATCTGTTGGCGAGCCCGGGTCGCAGTTTCGACCTCGGGGCGTGACAGATTTAGGTGGTATCAGAGCCTAGGAATATAGGTCGTTGAGGACTTAGAGACCCTAGGCTATTGGTTGGACAGTAGGATGACTGTCGTGAGAGACGTGACTTTAGCGAGAGTCATGATTGAGTTTGTACCTCCCCCAGAGGATTGGGGTGAGTGATCTTACATGTTATTTCTCTAAAGATGATTATGTTGGCTGCAGACAACATAATGCTTTAGAATGGGTAACATGTTATAGACTTTCGCTTGATTGGGTCGAGAGAGTTTTGGTCCTAATGTTTGTTCTGTTGCAGTGGTTTTGATGCTTCCGAGACGCCGTGCAGCGGCGAGGTCGTGTTTGACCTTGAATGAGGAGTCGAACAGCGGGAGGCTAGGTGGATAGAGCGGAGTGAGGTCTGAGGGTTACAGGCCCATGTAGCCAGACGTTTCAGGCGATGCGGCACCAGGAAGAGAACATGGAGCACGTGATGCGCATGCTTGAGCTGAGAGCATCTTCCGGGGTATCGCCAGTAGTACCTCCGGCCGCGACATCGTCGACTTCGACCCAGGTCGCACTGTGAATAGTGCAGGAGCAGCAGGTTATTGCCGGTCAGTTGTGTACTTCATCCAGTTCCATCTCCTGAAGATTTCGGGACTGAGTTTGAAGCCTTGGGGAGGCCAAGAACTGGATCGCCGCTATGGTGAATTATTTGAGGATTTGTTCGTCTAGGAGAAGCATCAGGGCGCTTGGTTGTGCGGTTTTGGATAAGGACGCTGAGAGAGTTGGTGGCGTCGTGTTCATCCTGTTGGACCATCGGGAGCGCAGTTGATGATCAGGGGCGAGTTTCTGCGACGGTCGAGCAGTGTACCCCTTGTCGCTCAGGATAAGGTTTGGAGATTGATCTGATTGAGAAGGGACTGCATCGGGATATCCATCTCCTTATATATTCTCGGCGTGTGCCGACCTTAGATGCAGCGTTTGGGCATGTTCGATGGATTGACCGATGATCACTGATCACGTCCAAGAGGGGCGAAGAGCGAGGGACCAGCTCCAGTGAGAGACGTCCAGCATCATTGAATTTTGGGATAGTTGAGTGGATCGAGGTTGCCATGGTGCCAGTCTGAGGATCATGTGTCTCAAAGGAGACAGAGACCTGGAGGTTCTTGGCAGTTGAAGCACCAGTAGCAGTGTCAGGACATTTCAGGCAGAGTGCCCCTACCTAGTGCTCTTGGAATTGCCGCTTGCCACGGCACCCCACTGCCCCCTTTAGGATGAAGAGGTTCATCCAGTCTACCAGTGGGCTGATGAAGGCATGATACCGAGACGGTTAGAGCGTTGGCCGCCAGCATCTAGTGGATGAGTTTGTACAGCCGGCTGAAGGGCGCCAGGATGGTGGATCGCACCTCACCTGGTGTGGTTTTCCTTGTGGTCATCAGAGTTAGAGTTTAGTTGATGCCGGCACCGCTCCTGTGTGTTTCTATACAGCAGGGGTAGCTTCGCGTGGGCCAGAGAGGAGACTGTTGGCTTATGCGCGTGAGGATCAGGTTCCAAATCACGTATAGCACATGGATGAGTGTTGCCAGTCTGGCCCAGTGCTGTTAGGACCTTGGAATTGATCCTTGAGTATCGAGTTTTTAGTCCTGCATCAGTTTAGGGATGTTGTTTGGGGTTGGATAGGAATTGGCTATCCCAATTTACACTATTTTGGATTGTCGAGAGAGGACAATGAAACTCCGTGGGCCCGGTCCGGAGAAGTGTGTTTGTTGAGGGAGCTAGACCAGGGCAGAGTTGAGTCGTGATGGTATCGCGTTGCTAGCGACTGTAAAGGAGGTGCCTACGGCGGCGCCGGGACTAAGAAATATCCGTATCGCTGTGGGATCCCGGCTATGAGTCTACCTGAGCTGATTTTGAAGCCGCCGTTTAGTGAAATTGAGATTGAGGTAGTAGTTAACGTGGTTTGGGAAACCGCGCCGACTTCGGTAGCACCTTTTGGAGTATCACCCGTGAGGCAGAGAGAGAGAGAGCTGATAGCGCAGTCGCGGGATCTAATGGATTGAGTAGTCTGTGTGACCGGTGCCACGCCGTTAGTACCCGGCAGTAATACCACGTTGTGAGTACACAACAGTGAGGGTTCTTTAATAATTTGAGCTTAGACAGGTTTTGGTTTGGAGTATATTTCGGTAGATGCCCCATGTTAGTTTGATAGCTTATGGAACCCTACAGCTAAGGGCTGTGCCCGGTTAGTGTTCGGGACCCGGTAGGGGCTTTCTGAGCTTGCCTTGCGGTCAAGTAGATTGACTGAGGCCCTGTGGCCTTTGGATTTGAGGGAATTGAGTGTTCCGGTTATGTTGGACGGGTGGGTAGTAGTACCCGTCGTGGGTATTTGGATTTATTTTCCGAGGTGGCATTAAGCTGAGGAGCACTTGAGGATAGTGCTACAACTCTAAGAGGTAAGAAGTTGATGGCCAAGTTGAGAGAGTATGTTTTTCACTTCGGAGGGTGTTGTTTTTCCACCTTGTGTTTTCAGCGGCAAGAGGGACAGAGAACCCAACAAAGAGTGTTACCGTTTGGGATTTAGCCTAAGCCACGTTTGTGGCAGAGGTCCGAAGCTTTTGGAATAAGTAGGCCAGTGTAACCTTTGAATAAGGCGATCGATTAGTGTGTGCCACTTTTGGAACTGGGAATTTGAGAGTCGGAAATTTGGGAAGTGTTCCCAAGGTTGAAATTCTTCCCCTGTCAAGGGATGTGAGAGATGTATGGTGGAACTTGAGTTTAGTTGCTAAGGGGCAACAGAGGGGTTATGCCTATTGGAGGCTGTGTTTGGATTTGGGCACCATAATTGTCAAAACCACTATCCGCAAGAATACGATCAGTCGAGATTTACGCGGGGAGTTTGATCCGCGAGTGTTTTTCTGGCTGGAAGAAGTGTATTTGACCCCCCGGCATTTTTGGATTTCACTTCCTTGGAGATGGACGAGGAATTGAGCTATCTGAAGTGGCAGATTTAGGTGTTAGGTGGTATTATAGGTGGTATCAGCGTAGCCATCTTATGTGAAGCGACCGATGCATGCCTTTCTTGTGACAAGGGAATTTTGTAGTCGAGATCTATCTTTGGTGAAGGTTCAGTGTAGCCATCATGGCGAGTGAGAATGACCACCTGAGAGCTGATGATGAGTTGGGGATCTCCTATCCCTATTTGTTCGAGACACCCTCCTGAGTTATGGATTTATTCTGGTTTCGAGGACGAAACCTTTTTAAGGAGGGGAGAGTGTAGAGTACCGGGATTTCGGATAGTGCACCGACCTCGCCAGATGGCCTGATGTGGAGGATTTACTTTGGATGAGTCCAAAGCATGTTTACAGATGAGTTCGGGTTGATTTGGATCTACGCGGAAGCCCCAGCTTGATTCGGGGTTTTCCGGACTTTGTGCGCCGATAGAGGACTGGCTTCGGGGAAGCCTCGACTTCACAGTAGAGTGCAGAAAAATTTGGAAATACTAGGAACAGGTATACTTTGTGATTACAGCGGAGTTCGGGAGGTTCCGGACTGACACGGAGGACCCGAGGGCAAAAAGTGAGTTGGAACTGGCAATTTTGGAACCGATTTTTGGGTTGAGCACGCCGACTCCACGGTTGAGCTGTTTGAGGAGGAAAAGCTGTGGACATGTGTATTTTCATATTACAGCGGGGTTCGGGAGGTTTCGGGCCGGTGCGGAGACCCCGAAGACAAAAAGTGACTTGGAGTTGGCTAAAAAGAAATTTATTTAATTAATTAATTTAATTGGATTATTAAATACTTGCTTCAGGTTGTGCTGTAGAGGTATTTAATGCTGGTGTTATGTTGGGTTGAGATATTTTTTTTGTGGTGCAATTAATACTGCCAACCACCCCAACCCCCCCTCATTAATTAGCCTATTGCTAATTAACTGAGCCACGTCATTACCATCTTCCTTGGGGGTGAAACAGAGGATTTTCTTTGAAGCAGAGGAAAGAGAGAAGGAGAGAAAAGAAGGAAGAAGAGAAGGGAACAAGATGGAAGAAGAAAGGAAGTGAAAGAGAAGGTGTGGGTGAGTACTTGTTTGGAGTTTTGACTCTTGTGTGAAGCCGAGAAGAGCCGAGCGGAACGCGTGCCGAGCCTCGTTCAAGGTTGGTAGCTGTTTTTGGTAGAAGCCTTGATTTGTTTTTTTTGGGGGATTGTTGGATTTTATTTTATTTTATTTTTTTTTAGTTTAGTTGAGTTTTTTTGTATGGACTTACTGTCCATTGGGCGTGAGGTGGAGCCGCACCAGGGGGCGCGCGTGCGCAGGGAGCGCACGCGGCGTGCGGCGTGCAGCGCAGGCGCTGCTAGAGGAAGCGCGCGGGCGCTGCTAGCGGGGGCGCGCACGCGCAGCAAGCGCACGCGGCACGCGGCGCGCAGGCGCTGCTAGCGGGCGCGCGCGCGCGCAGCGAACACGCGCTGGGCGTAGCGCGCAGTTGAGGCGCGCGGCGCGCAGCGCGCAGCGGGTGCGCGCGGCGGGTCCTGGCGCCGTGCGGGCACGCTCGCTGCTGCGGCAGCGTGCGCGCGGCAGCCCAGCAGGCGGCGGCAGCGGCAGCGGCGTGCGTGGGCGGCGCGGCTGCTGCGTGGTGTCGGCATGCGAGCGGTGGCTGGTGCCAGTGGTCCGTTTGCATGCACACCAGGCTGTGGGTTGCCCGGGTGTCGAATGTACTTTTGTGGACTGTTTTTGACGCAGCTTTTGTCCCGTTTGCTCTCTCAGGACGGCTCCAATTGTGACGGCTTCCGGCATGGTGCCGTGCGGAGCTCGGATCAGGCGCGCGGTAGGGCATTGTTTGCGATGGATTCAAGGCGATGGAGATCTAGAGAGATGAATCCTTGTGTGGTATATTATGAGTAATTGGACCCTGTGTGTATGAGCAGATGAGTTATGGAGGGGCAGTGGATTTTTGTTGTTATGATGGTAATAGTGGTTGTACTCAAGTATTGGTGCATATGTGCTGTTGAAATGCTGAAGACTTTTGTGGATGTTTAAGGGTTGTGAAATTTAGTGTGTGTGGGCTCTTTGTGAAGGGTGTTGGTGCTGTGTGTTGTATGAAACCGTAGGGTGCAAGAGAAAGTTTGGAATATTGTGGCTAAGTGAATATTAATTAATTATGTGCTATTGGAACTTTAATTGTATTGATGTTGTGGGTGTACAGAGGCAACTTGTGTGTGAGCATGTGTTATCTTGTGGTGAATTAGTACAAGTGTGAAGGGGTGTATTTGGAGCCTGGCAAAGTGGATTTGAGCAATGAGTTGGAGTAGTTTGTGTATGTGAGCACTAGTAATTAAGTACACATTAGTTTGGTTATGATGGGAACTTGAGAGTTTGAACTTGCAATTTTGTTGTGAGAGTGTGAGGTGTGTTTTAAGTGAACCTGCTGGGTGCAATGGAGTTATGTGATGTTTTCCTTTGTGAAAGTGCTGATGATTGTGTTAAAGGTGTTGTGGATTAGGAAGGTTGTAATTGGAACCTATGTTTTAAAGTTTAAGCTTTTAAAGTTGAAGTAGACTTGATGTGGGCAGTTAGATGATGCTGGAATTTTTGTGAGGACTCGAATGAATTTATTTGAGCTACCGGGGATTTTTTTTTTCGGGCGCGCGGCAGTATGCGCGCGCGTGGCGCGTTTTGCGGAGTTTCATCCGTTCGAGGACCGGCACGTCACCGACTTCGGCAATTGCCTGCGGAAAGCGTTCCAGGTGGGTTGGAATTTCTTCGAGATTTATGGAATGCCCTCTAATGCTTCTGTAAGCATATTGATCATGTTTAGCTTATTTATCATATATTGATCATGTTTAGCTTATTTCCTTATATTGATAAATCTGATAGTTGCCTATAAAATTATAGAATGACATTCTTGAGCTCCAGACATTTTTAATATGATCTAGAAGTTATTTGACACTAGACTGCATGTTCATTTGAGATTCTGGCTGCATCTGGACCTTCATATATTTTTAGTACCCCGTTTTAAATAAAACTCTATTTTTTTTTAAAAAAGGGTTTATTTTAATTATTGAGAACATTATGAATGGTCCAGATTGTTTGAGTTGCATGTGTACTTACGCCAGAGGGCCGAGTGTATTTTTTTTAGCGCATTGACTGTCGAGTCCTAGTGTCATGAGAGTTCTTCTTTCTTGTTGGGATTGATGAGGTTATTCTAGATCATGGGTTGTGTTTCTGATTTAGAGATGGAGATGGCTCTCCCACTTAGCCTTGAGAGTTTTGGGGGTTCTGGCAGATCGAGTCGTGGAGGTTTCCCGACTCAGCCATGGGTCGTGCATTATCAGATTGAGTTGTTGAGGGTTCTCCGACATAGCTGTGAGAGTGTTTGGGTCTTCCTGTTTGAGTCGTGGAGTCTTTTTCCGACAGAGTTGCGTTTCTGGGCATCGTGTTGCCGATCTGTTTGATCATGGACTATAGCCTGCATGTGCCGCTTATGAGACAGTGATACAGATGAGATACTTGAGTTCGGTGGGGTCGCTCCCCTCGAGCTACCACCCGGGTGTGTGTGATGATACCGAGCCTGACGAGGCTGCGATGATGCGACTAGTTGATACACTAGAGTTCGCTTGATATAGTCCGTGTGGGACGCCCTACGTAAGTCCCGTCCCAGTGAGGATGAGGTGGCAGTAGGTTTGGCGCAGGCTTGACTGGACCCTATGAGGCAGTCATTGAGATTGGGTGATATGAGAGAGTGATGGCATAGCATGTTCATAGATGGGCTTTCCTTTGAGCATGGTACTTGAGGCATATTATTGTAGTGAGAGTGTATGCATAGCAGGATCAGAGTAGTGTTTTCTTGAGCATGATATTGGTTCATATTAGCTATAGTTCATTTCCTGCTTTCCTATTATCTTTTTGCATACCTATTTGTTGTGCCTCCAGTGGACTTAGTGGGCATACCGTGGATGTTGATGACGGTACCCACTGAGATCTACCTTCTGTAGTAGATCTCACACCCGCTGCGGTGACAGGTTTTCTGAGGCTGCTGTTCCGGCTTAGCTCGCGCGGAAACAGCTCATCGAGGTGAGGACGTGGCCGAGTAGTTTCTTACCAGCATTTGAGTCAGAGGTAGACGTACCCTGTTGTTTTATGATTCCACTTTTGTACTGAGAGATTTGGATATTTATACTGAGAGGGTGAGGCTTGTATTTTGTTTTTCATTTGAGAGACCTGTATTGAGGAGTTTTGTATTAGTGGAGCTTTATTTATTTCAGTTTTCCTGTGTAGCTTTCTTCAGCTTTTGATTTATAGTTCAGCTCTGATACATGTTTTTAGTTTTAGTTCTGACTTGCAGGGTAGACGCTTCGTCTGTACGGCAGTTTTCGTACAGATGGCGGATCTGTTGGCGAGCCCGGGTCGCAGTTTCGACCTCGGGGCGTGACAGCAAGACCATGGACATAAGTCTTGCAGAAACCCCCGGGGACACAACCTCAATATCCAATCTCCTAAGCTGCTCACTCAGTGGCCTCTGCTGGGTAATCAGTAAGCTCAAGGACTGCCCTGCTCGTCTGCTCAAAGCATCTGCGACCACGTTGGCTTTGCCGGGATGGTATTGAATACTCAAGTCATATCTTTTAGCAATTCAGCCACGGCGTTGCCTCAAGTTGAGTTCCTTTGGAGTGAATAAGTACTTCAAACTCTGGTGGTCGGTGAAGATTCTCACAGCGCTCGCCGTACAAATAATGTCGCCAAAGCTTCAAGGCAAAGACCACAGCGGCAAGCTCCAAGTCATGCGTTAGGGTAATTTCTCTCATAATCCTTTAGCTGGCGCGAAGCATAGGCAATTACCCTACCATGCTGCATCAACACGCATCCACGGCCGCATTATGTGGGAGTGCATCACTGTAGATAACGAATCCCTCTCCCATTAATGGTAGTGGCGAGGACTGGCGCTGAAATCAACCTCTGCTTCAAACTCCTCGAAGCTCCTCTGACACTGATCTGCCAAAAAATTTCACTCCTTTCCTGGTCAGTCTAGTAAGGGGGGTAGAGAGCTTCGCAAAGCCCTCACAAAACCGACGATAGTAGCCGCTAGGCCTAAAAAGCTCCGAATCTCTATCATCGTCGTAGGTCTAGGCAATCCCGAACTGTATCGATCTTCGCGGGTCCACTGCCACTCCTGCGGCTGAAAACTAAGTGGCCTAGAAAAGACACCTCCCGAAGCCAGAAGGCGCACTTCTTCAACTTGGCGTACAACTCCTTCTCTCTCAGGAAGCTGTAGCACCGTCCTCAAGTGCTCCTCGTGCTCCGAATCGCTTCGGGAATAAATCAAGATGTCGTCGATGAAGACTACCACAAAACGATCCAAGTACAGCTTAAAACACTCGGTTCATTAAATCCATAAAGGCAGCAGGGGCATTGGTCAATCCAAAAGGTAACACCGTGAACTCATAATGCCCGTACTGAGTCCTAAACGCCGTCTTGGAAATGTCCTCGGCCCTCACCCTCAGCTGGTGGTAACCGGACTGAAGATCTATCTTAGAGAAAACTGTAGCTCCCTGAAGCTGATCAAATAGATCATCAATCCGAGGAAGGGGATACTTGTTCCTGACGGTCACTTTATTCAAACTCCCGATAGTCCATACAAAGCTGAGTGATCCGTCCTTCTTTTTCACAAAAAAAATCGGTGCTCCCACGGTGACACGCTTGGCCTAATGAATCCTCGATCCAGGAGATCCTGCAACTGAGCTTTAAGCTCCCTCAACTCTGCCGGGGCCATCCTGTAAGGCGCCTTAGAGATTGGTGTAGTTCCAGGGACTACATCAATCACGAACTCTATCTCTCGATCGGCGGCATAGAGGATAACTGAGGGAAAAACATCCGAATACTCGCAGGCAACAGGGATGTCTTCGAGTCCGGGCATCGCCGTAGGCGCCTCAACTACAGTAGCCAGGAAAAGCAACGCAACCCCTACTCAGCATCTGCCAGGCTCTGGCGGAAGAAGAAAACAGTCACTGCGAAAAGTGAGCTCTGACATCCCCTGTAGACATACTCCTCCTGACCTGGCTCCCGTAGGGTCACGGTTCTCAATCTGCAATCGATAGTAGCATAGTAGCGGGACAACCAGTCCATACCAAGACTACGTCAAAATCCTGGAGCTGTCGTAGAACTAAAGATCAATGGGTAAAATCCAGGGTCCTAGCTACACTGGACATGACCAACAACACTCAGCTACATGCAGCACATGGTCGGGAATCTGAACCTCTAATGCACTAGTCAAAGGCCCTATCTCATACCCATGCGATGATGCAAATGTACTACTGATGAATGAACGAGATGCTCCAGTATCAAAAAGTGCTCGAGCACGAGTAGAGAAGATACTGATAATTACTGCTACCACCTGATCGGCGGCTGAAGAGTCCTGGACCTGAGCGGCGTAAACTCGCCCGCTCGCCGGTGGTCGTCTCTCTGACTGACGAGAAGAAGTGGCACGATCTCCCGGAGTGAAACTCGGTGAAGCTCCTGCTACCTGCAAGGGCATGGGAGGAGTCGATGCAGTCGAAGGTGCTGATGGCCCAGCCCTCGGGCACGCCCACGCTATGTGCCCCGGCTGCCCACATCGGTAACATCGGCCCTGACGCTGGTCGCACTGCTGAGGTGCGTGTGGCCCACCGCAAATCACACAATGATCTGAGCGTCTCTGCTGTGCGGCTGCTGCTGCTGCCTGGGCGGCCGATGACCACCTGGCCTCTGTCTCCTCTGTGACCCGCGGCCCCGTGGCTGGAACTGTGACTGTGGTGGTCTCGGGGGCCTCGGTCTGCTCGACTGCCCAAAATCCTGCGGGGCTAGGCGCTTTTCCCCGGAGCTGGTCCCTGGCGCTCCGCCCCTCTCAGACATGATCACCGTGCCTCGTGAAACCCGTCGAGCTCTCTCTATAGCTGCATCCAAAGTCGGGGAATGGTGTGAGTGAACGAGATGATAGATGTCCTGATGCAGTCCCCTCTCGAATAAGTCCACCCTCTGAGCCTCGTCGGGGGCAAACATGCGGCACACTATGCAGCAACTTCTGGAACTCCCGAACATACTCCTGAAGGGGTCGGTTACCCTGCTGCAGACGTCGAAGATCCCTTCTAGTTTCTGCTTTGCGCTATCGGGAAAGTAGGCCCCGCGCAGCAAAGCCCGAAACTCAGGCCAGGTCAACAACTGAACTCCCGGCGGTCCCACGGGGCGAACTCGACGCCACCAAGTCTCGGCGTCCTTCTCCAAATAATGAGTCGCTATGTGCACCTGATGCTCCTCCTTGATGAAGAGGTTCTCAAAAAGCTTCTCCATCGCTGCAATCCAATTCTCAACATCCCACGGTTCTAAACTCAGGCTGAAAACCGCGGCGGGTGGAACTGACTGACATAAGCTAGCTTGTCGGTGAGCTCCCTCTGCTCTGCTTCTGTCAAGGGAGCGATCTGAGGTGAGGTCGATGAAGTCACTACGGAGGTGCAGCTGAAGATGTCCTCTGCTCAAGCATCCTCATCAACCGATCCATATTTTCTTGCTGGCACTTGGCTGCCTCCTCCTGGCGCCTGGCCGCCTCTGTCAATTGGGCTACCTGAGCCCGCAACTCTCGACACTCTCCCTGCTCAGTGTGCTCAGCCTCCTGCCGCTCGGGTCCTCATCTGCGGCTGGATGAGCCCTCGTCGTCGCTCGACGTCTAGGAGGCATCGTCAATCCTGCAATCAAAATCAAACATTAGGACCAAGAATCGCTCAACCCAATCAAACGAGAGTCTATACATGTTACCCGTTCCAAAGTGTAATGTCGTCTGCAGCCGACATGACCCTTTAGAGAAATAACATGCAAAGTTACTTACCCCAATCCCTCTGGGGAAGTTACAACTCGATCATGACTCTCGATAAACAGAAATCACGCCTCTCTCGATAGTCATCCTAATGTCCAACCAGAGTAGCCTAGGGTCTCTAAGTCCTCAATGACCTATTAACCTAGGCTCCGATACCACCTAAATCTGTCACGCCCCGGGGTCGAAACTGTGACCCGGGCTCGCTAACAGATCCGCCATCTGTACGGAAACTGCCGTACAGACGAAGCGTCTAACCTGCAAGGAAAGTCTATAGCTAGCAGATATCAGAGCATAAGTAACTAAAACTAAAGAAAGGAAACTGAACAACTGTACACAAGTGAAAACCAAAATACAGCAGTAACTAAATATACAAACATACTCTCACAGTCTCTCTATACAAGTGTCCAGTACAAAAGGAGACTCCAAAAGGTACTACTATCTCTGTGCTATACCGACTCGGGTAGGGACTAGCTGGCCACGCCCTTACCTTGATCAGAAGAGTCCGCACGGGTAGGAGTGGGAACCACCGCCTCAGGAGTACCTGCACCACAGCAGGTGTGAGAACTACTGCCAAAGGTAGTCAGTCCTCAGTGGGTACCGTCCTCAAAGCACACGGTATGCCCACTAAGTCCACCAAAACACGGTAAGGTAAACAGATAGATAGGTAGATTGTGAGGTCCCGGAATCCCCGGCGTAGGAGTAGCTGGTTGTTGGGCAGCTTTTAGTGGCCGTTGGGAGTGTTTGTGCGCGTGTTGTGTCGGGCCCAAGAAATGAATTTGTGATGCAATTTGGGATTTGCTTGCATCACTGGAGGGAGGCTGCGTGGGTTGCGCGCAATTGGACACAAGTGGTGGACTTCGGGCTTAAATTGAGACCCCGTGGAAGTTGGAGGACCCGTCGGGTGTTTAGAAGTGATTTCGCGCGATTCAGATGTCAAAATTAGAACTGGGTGGAAGTCGGATAAAAGTTTACCTCTCCGGTCGCCTTCGGGAATTTTTAGAGTTGGAATTTAGCAAATCGGACTTTAAAAATGGACCCGGCGCGGAAAATCGGATCGAGTTGGCATTCGGCAAATTTTCGGGTAAGAATTTGGAGAAAACGGACATCGTTTTTGGATTCAGCGCGCGAAATCGCTAAGATTGGACTATTTATTTGTTGGTTTTGGAGTCCGGTAGGCGTGCGCGCTTTCGAGACGACGCGGCACGCAACCGAGAGACGACGCGCGGCACGGATCCCGAGATGGCAGCGGCGCACTGCAATGCGCGCCAGCTGGCGCGCGTTGGGAACGCGCGCCTGCGCGGGGTCAGCGCAGGGGCCGCCACGTGGCGGCCCCCCGTTGGCGCCCGCAGTGGGCGGGGGACGCGCGCCCGTGTGTAACGGGCGCGTGTCCCGCGCCTGCGCGGGGGCGGTGCAACGCGCCCGTGTGGGGGCGCGTTGCATCGCGCCACGTGGCGCGCTGGGCGCGTGCGTGGACCCGGCGCACGCGCCCAGCCGTGGACCGGTCGGTTGGGGCTTCCCCATTGGTCCACGCGGTGGACCGGCTCCGTGGACCGGCCTGGTGGACCGCCCCTTCTCCTCTTCTTTTCTTCTTCTTCTTCCTCCCCGCACCGCCATTCCCTTTCTTTCTTTCTTTCTTCTGCAAACCGAGAGCGAGAGGGAGTGAGGAGGGAGGTGGCGTGAGGTGCGGCGGCGCGTCGTGGACTCCGTTTTGCGTGCGAGGACGCCCGGACGGAGTGGTTCGGCGACGGCGGCGCAAACGTGTAAGTCCCGGTGTTGATTTTGCTGTATTTTTGTACAGTTTTTGGAGCGTCCTTTTAGACTGTAATTACCCCGCTGTGCACCGTTTTGCGTGCGGACCCCGTTTGCGAGTGGATCCTGTAACCGTGCACCGTTTTGCGTGCGGACTCCGGCACTGTGCACCGTTTTGCGTGCGGACCCCGTTTTGCGGGCGGATCCTGGCACGTGCACCGTTTTGCGTGCGGACTCCGGCACTGTGCACCGTTTTGCGTGCGGACCCCGTTTTGCGTGCGGATCCTGGCACCGTGCACCGTTTTGCGTGCGGACTCCGGCACTGTGCACCGTTTTGCGTGCGGACCCCGTTTTGCGGGCGGATCCTGGCACCGTGCACCGTTTTGCGTGCGGACTCCGGCACTGTGCACCGTTTTGCGTGCGGACTCCGGCACTGTGCACCGTTTTGCGTGCGGACCCCGTTTTGTGGGCGGATCCTGGCACCGTGCACCGTTTTGCGTGCGGACTCCGGCACGTGCACCGTTTTGCGTGCGGACTCCGTTTTGCGTGCGGATCCTGACACCGTGCACCGTGTTATGTGCAGACTCCGTTTCTGGTGCGGACTCCGGCGGCGTGCTCCGTTTTGCGTGCGGACTCCAGCGGCGTGCTCCGTTTTGCGTGCGGACTCCGGCGGCGTGCCCCGTTTGCGTGCGGATCGCGTGGAGGCCAATTGCAAGTGTCTACGAGCAATTGGTGGCAAATCGAGGTGGGTGGCCTTATCTCCAAGTTTTATGGACTGTACAGTATTTCTACTGTTGTAGGACTATGCATGATAGCTTATTTCATTGTGTAGCATGCTATATTGTAGGAATTGTTATTCCTTTTATTATCTGTTAATATAGTTATCTTGGAACTTGACCTAGCACCCCCGTCATATGCTGCATGTGTAACCAGACCAGTAGAAAACCCTCACTTGGGCTAGGGTTATTTATGCTTAGACATCCACACTGTTCTTACATCCCTGGACATAGTGTTTTCTCGCCCGGATAGTGGGCCGAGAGGTCGGGACTTGCTTTTAGTGTGGGATGCTTTTGCACTCTTGCTTGGGAGCAGAGTGGAGTCTGGTAGCTGTAGCGGGTTGCTTATCTGTGCGGGGAGCCGTTTGAGTAAACGGTAGTCCCGAGAGGTCTTGTTTTTCCTGTTGTGCTGTCATGGGAGGGAGCCGTTGAGTAGACGGCAGTCCCGGGCCGTCGAGTGTCTTCCGGTCCGTCTTGTTGGGAACCGTTGGGGTTGACGGTGGTCCCAGGTCGTTGAGTGTTGTCCGACCTGTTTTGTTACCCTGAGTTGTGGGTCGTTCCTGGCTGTGGAGTATCTCCAGCCAGTAAGCTTTGTGCTGTGAGCTGTAGGAGAGGCTAGTGTCTCGTGTTTCGAGTTAGCCGATCAGCTGAGTCGTCGAGAGTGCTCCGACTGTTACGCGAGATTTTTGGGGATCTTGAGTCCTACCGTTCTGTGAGTGAGCGTGGATTTGGACTAGCCTGCATATGCCACTGCGTGATTACTCTATGCCGCGCCGTTTTCCTCAGTTGGGGCCGCGCCCCTTGAGATGCCGCTGTGGATGCGATGGTTGGCCTGTTGAGGCAGTTTTGCGCGAGGGATGAGTTAGTCGGACAGGACGCCCCACGTAAATCCCGTCCTCATGTGGACGTGTGGTAGTGGGCAGGAGCGTTCCTAGTCGACAGGCGCGGGCTTGGCTGGACCTTTGAGGTAGTCAGTTCGATTGGGACGATTGAGCACCTTGGGTGCGAGTGGTCTCATTTACTTTCTTCTGTTCCACTTTTGAGTGTCTAGATAGAGGCATGATAGCTGTAGAGTAGATCCAGCTTTTCTTATTCGGTTTCTTTGCCTGTTATCTTTTACCTCTGGTAGACTTGGTGGGCAGACCGTTGGACTTGTTGACGGCACCCACTGAGAACTACTGTGGGAAGTAGTTCTCACACCCGTCGTGGTGTCTTTTCCCCAGGGACTTCTTCTTCTGTTCCTGTGCTCCTGTTGCTGATCTTTCTGACCGAGGCGAGGGAGTCGCGAGCTAGTTCCCTACCCGTCGTTGGAGTGTAGCGGTACCCCTTCAGAGGAGAGCTTCGGTTCATGGTCACTTCTTCTTACTCTGTTGAGAGACCTTTGTAGAGAGGTATAGAGTTGTATTTTACCTTTACAGTTTGAGAGACTGTTGTAGTGAGGATATTCTTGTATCGAGAGTTTGTACACTGATGTATTTATTGGAGATACCTCCCTTTTGAGTTTTGTATCAGAGGACTTTGTTTACGATCGTATTTGGGAGATGGATATTGTATTATTTTCAGTTGTACAGTGTTCGGATTTCAGTTTTTAGTAGTCTACTTTCAGCTCTCTGATATCTGTTTACTGTAGAGTTTCTTTCTGCAGGTTAGACGCTTCGTCTGTACGGCAGTTTCCGTACAGATGGCGGATCTGTTGGCGAGCCCGGGTCGCAGTTTCGACCCCGGGGCGTGACAGATTAGAGTGGTATCAGAGCCTAGGTTGTAGGTCGTGGTGGACTTAGAAACCCTAGGCTTGTGGTTGGATATTAGGACGACTACGTGAGAGTCGTGACTTTTAGCGAGAGTCCTGATTGAGTTTTTACCTCTCCCAAGAGACGGGATGAGAGATTGACATGTTTACTTTCCTAAGCGAGTATGTTGGCTGCCGACAACATAATGCTATGGAATGGATGACATGTCTTAGACTTTCGCTGGATTGGGTCGTATGGTTGTTGTGTCCTGACGTTTGTTATTGTGCAGCGGATTGCGATACCCCTGAGACGTCAGGTTGTGATAGGACACACCCCGCACCTGATGAGTACCCGAGCAGCGGGAGACGGAGCTATCAGAGCAGTGCGAGACCCAGGGGTTTGTGTGTCGTGCTAGTTCCCCACTTTAACCGAGAAGGGCCGAATCCCTGAACGGTAAAGGATCGAGAACTTCGATAGGCTGAGCCTAGAGTCTGTTCTTGTTTGATTGGGGTTCTAGGCACCGGTCTATCGGGATTTTCGGATCTTTGCCGTGTCAGTCGGTTCTTCTCGCCTATTGAGTGGGGCGTTGTTGTGGGAGCCGTTTGAAGTGACGGCGATCCCAACTGTGAGGACATTTTCCCTGGCTGAGTTACCAGGAGGATATTTTCCCTGGCTGAGTTACCAGGAGGATATTTTTCCTGGCTGAGTTACCAGGAGGGTATTTTTCCTGGCTGGGTTACCAGGAGGGTACTTTCCCTGGCTGAGTTACCAGGAGGGCATTTTCCCTGGCTGAGTTACCAGGAGGGCGTTTTCCCTGGCTGAGTTACCAGGAGGGCGTTTTCCCTGGCCGAGTTACCAGGATGGATAATTTCACTGGCCGAGTTACCAGATGGATAATTATCACTGGCCGAGTTACCAGATGGATAATTACCCTGGCCGAGTTACCAGATGGATAATTATCACTGGCCGAGTTACCAGATGGATAATTATCACTGGCCGAGTTACCAGATGGATAATTATCACTGGCCGAGTTACCAGAGGGATAATTATCACTGGCCGAGTTACCAGATGGATAATTATCACTGGCCGAGTTACCAGATGGATAATTTTTCTGGCCGAATTACCAGGAGGATACTTTCCACTGGCCGAGCTACCAGAGACGATGCCGCCCAGTGAGTGGCGATGCCGCCCAGTGAGAGGCGATGCCGCCCAGTGAGGGGCGATGCCGCCCAGTGATTGGCGATGCCACCCAGTGAGGGGCGATGCCGCCCAGTGAGAGGCGATGCCGCCCAGTGAGTGGCGATGCCGCCCAGTGAGAGGCGATGCCGCCCAGTGAGGGGCGATGCCGCCCAGTGAGAGGCGATGCCGCCTAGTGATTGGCGATGCCGTCCAGTGAGGGGCGATGCCGCCCATGAGTGGCGATGCCGCCCAGTGAGAGGCGATGCCGCCTAGTGATTGGCGATGCCGCCCAGTGAGGGGCGATGCCGCCCAGTGATTGGCGATGCAGCCCAGTGAGGGGCGATGCCGCCCAGTGAGAGGCGATGCCGCCCAGTGAGTGGCGATGCCGCCCAGTGAGGGGCGATGCCGCCCAGTGATTGGCGATGCCACCCAGTGAGGGGCGATGCCGCCAGTGAGAGGCGATGCCGCCCAGTGAGTGGCGATGCCGCCCAGTGAGAGGCGATGCCGCCCAGTGAGGGGCGATGCCGCCCAGTGAGAGGCGATGCCGCCTAGTGATTGGCGATGCCGCCCAGTGAGGGGCGATGCCGCCCAGTGAGTGGCGATGCCGCCCAGTGAGAGGCGATGCCGCCTAGTGATTGGCGATGCCGCCCAGTGAGGGGCGATGCCGCCCAGTGATTGGCGATGCCGCCCAGTGAGGGCGATGCCGCCCAGTGAGAGGCGATGCCGCCCAGTGAGTGGCGATGCCGCCCAGTGAGAGGCGATGCCGCCTAGTGATTGGCGATGCCGCCCAGTGAGGGCGATGCCGCCCAGTGATTGGCGATGCCGCCCAGTGAGAGGCGATGCCGCCCAATGAGTGGCGATGCCGCCTAGTGATTGGCGATGCCGCCCAGCGAGGGCGATGCCGCCCAGTGAGAGGCGATGCCGCCCAGTGAGGGCGATGCCGCCCAGTGAGTGGCGATGCCGCCCAATGAGTGGCGATGCCGCCTAGTGAGTGGCGAAGGTTTGGCCTGTTGAGGCGATTTTCACCTCCGGCCGAGTTACCAGGTGGTTATTTTAGTGAGATTGAGATGATCTGACTGGACGCCGAGATTTGATGGCGTCGAGTTCGTCCTGATGGACTACCGGGAGCGTCTCCAGCCGTGAGTGGCGTGTTGACATAGTTTCCCGCTTTAAACGAGAGGGACCGAATCCCTGAACGGTAAAGGAGAGAAAACTTCGATAGACTGAGCCTAGAGTCTGTTCTTGTTTGATTGGGGTTCTAGGCACCGGTCTTTCGGGATTTTTAGATCTTTGCCGCGTCAGTCGGTTCTTCTCGCCTATGAGTGGGGTGTTGTTGTGAGTTGAGTCGTTGAGGGTTCTCCGACATAGCTGTGAGAGTGCTAGGGCATTTGCATTGATGTATGGGCTAGAGATAGGACCTTTAGCTTGTGCTCGTGAGGTTCAGATACCTGATCACGTGTTGCACATAGATGGGAGTTATTGGTCCTGCCCAGTGCAGTTGGGGCCCTGGTTTTTGGCCTGTTGATCTGTTGGCCCTTCCTCAGCTCCGGGTTTTCGAGGTAGTGTTGGGTATAGGACTGTGAAGATCTGAGACCTTGATGCTTGAGTATACCACGCCGTTGGTGCACGGCAGTGATGCCACACCGTTGATGCACGGTGATGATGCCACACCGTTGGTGCACGGTGGTGATGCCACGCCGTTGGTGCACGGCAGTGATGCCACGCCGTTGGTGCATGGTAGTGATGCCACGCCGTTGGTGCACGGCAGTGATGCCACGCCGTTGGTGCACGGCAGTGATGCCACGCCGTTGGTGCACGGCAGTGATGCCACACCGTTGATGCACGGTGATGATGCCACACCGTTGATGCACGGTGATGATGCCACACCGTTGGTGCACGGTGATGATGCCACACCGTTGGTGCACGGCGGTGATGCCACGCCGTTGGTGCACGGCAGTGATGCCACGCCGTGGGTGCACGGCAGTGATGCCACGTTGTAGGTGCACAACGGTGAGAGTTTTGTGGATGTTTCGGACTGTGACCGCGAGTTGGGCATCAGCTTTATGATCGCCTTGTGAGCCAGTTTCAGTCCCGTTCACCGACGGTTTGATCCCCGTCAGGGTGTTCTTTTTGGGTTGAGGGATCGACTTCGACCCGTGGGTCCGTTGGGGTTATGATAGCATGTTGAGCGACCAGCTGTGGCACGAGATTGTGTCCCTTGAGGATCCCTTTTAAGGGTAGCCTGCAGTTGAGTAGTCCACTCGGGTGGTTTTGGATCGGGAAGTGACCGAGTGAAGACCCCAACTTTTTGGATTTCCCTTCCTTATTGGACGAGTCTGCGGGTATGCTTTGGGTCGTCTTGTTGAGGTTGGCACCATGATGGGGTTTGGTGCGTATTACACTTGTGGTTATTTCAGTATCCCCCAGCCTTTTAGTGGAGCCCTTTGGTTTTCCACGTCTCAGCTCAGTAGTGATGTGTTCTTCCTCGCCCGTGATTTACTTGCCCCTTGAGATCCGTGATTGTGGAGTACGAGGGACGCCCGTTGCAAATTCTGGCTCGAGAGATGAGAGAATTGCACAACGGGTCATACCGTACTTGTTGTTGTTGCGGTGTAATCACGAGGAGCGAGTGGAGTTTGAGGAGCTGGAGACGTATTGTTAGATACCTAGCCATGGTATTCTTGACTCCTGATGGGCTTGATTTAGTTTCGAGGACGAAACTTTCTTTTAGTGGGGGAGGATGTGAGGTCCCGGAATCCCCGGCGTAGGAGTTGCTGGTTGTTGGGCAGCTTTTAGTGGCCGTTGGGAGTGTTTGTGCGCGTGTCGGGCCCAAGAAATGAATTTGTGATGCAATTTGGGATTTGCTTGCATCACTGGAGGCCTGCGTGGGTTGCGCGCAATTTGGACACAAGTGGTGGACTTCGGGCTTAAATTGAGACCCCGTGGGAAGTTGGAGGACCCGTCGGGTGTTTAGAAGTGATTTCGCGCGATTCAGATGTCAAAATTAGACTCCGGGTGAAGTCCGGATAAAAGTTTACCTCTCCGGTCGCCTTCGGGAATTTTTAGAGTTGGAATTTAGCAAATCGGACTTTAAAAATGGACCCGGCGCGGAAATCGGATCGAGTTGGCATTCGGCAAATTTTCGGGTAAGAATTTGGAGAAACGGACATCGTTTTTGGATTCAGCGCGCGAAATCGCTAAGAATGGACTATTTATTTGTTGGTTTTGGAGTCCGGTAGGCGTGCGCGTTTTTCGAGACGACGCGGCACGCAAACCGAGACGACGCGCGGCACGGATCCCGAGATGGCAGCGGCGCACTGCAATGCGCGCCAGCTGGCGCGCGTTGGGAACGCGCGCCTGCGCGGGTCAGCGCAGGGGCCGCCACGTGGCGGCCCCCCGTTGGCGCCCGCGTGGGCGGGGGACACGCGCGCCCGTGTAACGGGCGCGTGTCCCGCGCCTGCGCGGGGTGCGGTGCAACGCGCCCGTGTGGCGGGCGCGTTGCATCGCGCCACGTGGCGCGCTGGGCGCGTGCGTGGACCCGGCGCACGCGCCCAGCCCGTGGACCGGTCGGTTGGGGCTTCCCCATTGGTCCACGCGGTGGACCGGCTCCGTGGACCGGCCTGGTGGACCGCCCCTTCTCCTCTTCTTTTCTTCTTCTTCTTCCTCCCCGCACCGCCATTCCCTTTCTTTCTTTCTTTCTTCTGCAACCGAGAGCGAGAGGGAGTGAGGAGGGAGGTGGCGTGAGGTGCGGCGGCGCGTCGTGGACTCCGTTTTGCGTGCGAGGACGCCCGGCGGAGTGGTTCGGCGACGGCGGCGCAAACGTGTAAGTCCCGCGTGTTGATTTTGCTGTATTTTTGTACAGTTTTTGGAGCGTCCTTTTAGACTGTAATTACCCCCCGCTGTGCACCGTTTTGCGTGCGGACCCCGTTTTGCGAGTGGATCCTGTCACCGTGCACCGTTTTGCGTGCGGACTCCGGCACTGTGCACCGTTTTGCGTGCGGACCCCGTTTTGCGGGCGGATCCTGGCACCGTGCACCGTTTTGCGTGCGGACTCCGGCACTGTGCACCGTTTTGCGTGCGGACCCCGTTTTGCGTGCGGATCCTGGCACCGTGCACCGTTTTGCGTGCGGACTCCGGCACTGTGCACCGTTTTGCGTGCGGACCCCATTTTGCGGGCGGATCCTGGCACCGTGCACCGTTTTGCGTGCGGACTCCGGCACTGTGCACCGTTTTGCGTGCGGACTCCGGCACTGTGCACCGTTTTGCGTGCGGACCCCGTTTTGCGGGCGGATCCTGGCACCGTGCACCGTTTTGCGTGCGGACTCCGGCACCGTGCACCGTTTTGCGTGCGGACTCCGTTTTGCATGCGGATCCTGACACCGTGCACCGTGTTATGTGCAGACTCCGTTTCTGGTGCGGACTCCGGCGGCGTGCTCCGTTTTGCGTGCGGACTCCAGCGGCGTGCTCCGTTTTGCGTGCGGACTCCGGCGGCGTGCCCCGTTTGCGCAGCGGATCGCGTGGAGGCCAATTGCAAGTGTCTACGAGCAATTGGTGGCAAATCGAGGTGGGTGGCCTTATCTCCAAGTTTTATGGACTGTACAGTATTTCTACTGTTGTAGGACTATGCATGATAGCTTATTTCATTGTGTAGCATGCTATATTGTAGGAATTGTTATTCCTTTTATTATCTGTTAATATAGTTATCTTGGAACTTGACCTAGCACCCCCATCATATGCTGCATGTGTAACCAGACCAGTAGAAAACCCTCACTTGGGCTAGGGTTATTTATGCTTAGACATCCACACTGTTCTTACATCCCTGGACATAGTGTTTTTCTCGCCCGGGTAGTGGGCCGAGAGGTCGGGACTTGCTTTTAGTGTGGGATGCTTTTGCACTCTTGCTTGGGAGCAGAGTGGAGTCTGGTAGTTGTAGCGGGTTGCTTATCTGTGCGGGGAGCCGTTTGAGTAAACGGTAGTCCCGAGAGGTCTTGTTTTCCTGTTGTGCTGTCATGGGAGGGAGCCGTTGAGTAGACGGCAGTCCCGGGCCGTCGAGTGTCTTCCGGTCCGTCTTGTTGGGAACCGTTGGGGTTGACGGTGGTCCCAGGTCGTTGAGTGTTGTCCGACCTGTTTTGTTACCCTGAGTTGTGGGTCGTTCCTGGCTGTGGAGTATCTCCAGCCAGTAAGCTTTGTGCTGCGAGCTGTAGGAGAGGCTAGTGTCTCGTGTTTCGAGTTAGCCGATCAGCTGAGTCGTCGAGAGTGCTCCGACTGTTACGCGAGATTTTTGGGGATCTTGAGTCCTACCGTTCTGTGAGTGAGCGTGGATTTGGACTAGCCTGCATATGCCACTGCGTGATTACTCTATGCCGCGCCGTTTTCCTCAGTTGGGGCCGCGCCCCTTGAGATGCCGCTGTGGATGCGATGGTTGGCCTGTTGAGGCAGTTTTGCGCGAGGGATGAGTTAGTCGGACAGGACGCCCCACGTAAATCCCGTCCTCATGTGGATGTGTGGTAGTGGGCAGGAGCGTTCCTAGTCGACAGGCGCGGGCTTGGCTGGACCTTTGAGGTAGTCAGTTCGATTGGGACGATTGAGCACCTTGGGTGCGAGTGGTCTCATTTACTTTCTTCTGTTCCACTTTTGAGTGTCTAGATAGAGGCATGATAGCTGTAGAGTAGATCCAGCTTTTCTTATTCAGTTTCTTTGCCTGTTATCTTTTACCTCTGGTAGACTTGGTGGGCAGACCGTTGGACTTGTTGACGGCACCCACTGAGAACTACTGTGGGAAGTAGTTCTCACACCCGTCGTGGTGTCTTTTCCCCAGGGACTTCTTCTTCTGTTCCTGTGCTCCTGTTGCTGATCCTTCTGACCGAGGCGAGGGAGTCGCGAGCTAGTTCCCTACCCGTCGTTGGAGTGTAGCGGTACCCCCTTCAGAGGAGAGCTTCGGTTCATGGTCACTTCTTCTTACTCTGTTGAGAGACCTTTGTAGAGAGGTATAGAGTTGTATTTTACCTTTACAGTTTGAGAGACTGTTGTAGTGAGGATATTCTTGTATCGAGAGTTTGTACACTGATGTATTTATTGGAGATACCTCCCTTTTGAGTCTTGTATCAGAGGACTTTGTTTACGATCGTATTTGGGAGATGGATATTGTATTATTTTCAGTTGTACAGTGTTCGGATTACAGTTTTTAGTAGTCTACTTTCTGCTCTCTGATATCTGTTTACTGTAGAGGTTTCTTCCTGCAGGTTAGACGCTTCGTCTGTACGGTAGTTTTCGTACAGATGGCGGATCTGTTGGCGAGCCCGGGTCGCAGTTTCGACCCCGGGGCGTGACATAGATAGATAAGGAAAGCAGTAAATCTATCATTAAAATGCTCAAGAAATAAGTACTATGAATCATGCAATGCACCTCGCCCACATAAGTAACCCAATCTCCATGACTGTCCACTTTGGACCAGTCAAGCAAACCTGCGCTCGCCTACTGCCACTACGCCCAAATAGGACTTGGTCTTACGTAGGGGTGTCCCTCTAGGACCATCTCAGTAACCTCATCGCAGCCTCGTCAGGTGCGGTAACATCATCGCATCCGGAGCGTAGCTCGCGGGGAGCGACCCCGCGAACTCAAGTATCTCAAGTATCACATAACTGGCATAAGATGCCAGGCTCAGCAGGCTGTAGTCCGCGATCAAAAAGATCGGAAAAGAGTAAATCGATATCTCACACTCATGACGACAGTCGGAGTAATCTCCACGACTCAATCTGTAGTGCTCACAAGAACCCCCAAGGTCCTAAGTAACTCTAACCCTCAAGTAAAAGCTCTGGCACCCAAAGGATTTTTAAGACCATTTTTAAAGTTCATATTTTTTTTCAAGAAAACAGGTTTTTTCCAACCAAACAAATATGACTCAGGTGCCCTTAAGAAAGTCGCTAGACATGTGGTTGATAAAACAGAGTTAGAAGTCTACAGTGAACGAACCGGGTTCCAATAAGATACGTACCAACCTTGGAGAACATACAGATACAATAGAAGCTATAAATACCGGAGTTTTGCATGATCAAGGTGTTTCTTAAGCTTTAGAGGGCATCCCGCGATTTTTGGAAGCCAAATCCAACCCACCTGTGGTCTACCACCAGACCGCGCGCCCGACGGATGTCTCGAAGTAAGCCCGCGGCTCCCCGCGGCGAGGAAAGCACTCACGCGGCCTCGACGGAAGCTAAAATCTGCTCTGGAAACTGCCTGGAAGGGAGCAACCGCAAAAAATAGTCAAGGAAAGTCAAAAACTAAGTATTCAGCGGCGAAAACGGCCTCCGTTGGCGAAAAACGGTGAAAAACAGCCTCCGACAGCGAAAAACGGCGAAAAATAGCCTCCGTCGGCGAAAAATGGCGAAAAACAGCCTCCGTCGGCGAAAACCGGCGAAAGCCAGCCTCCGACGGCGAAAAACGGCAAAATCAGCCTCCGTCGGCGAAAACGGCGAAAAACAGCCTCCGTTGGCGAAAACCGGCGAAAAACAGCCTCCGACGGCGAAAAACGGCAAAAAACAGCCCCCGGCACGCAAAACGAGGCACCCCCGATGTAGTCCCGGGGCACGCCGAACGACGAAGACGGCAGCCGCGCGGTCCAAGGACCCAACCGCGCGGCGCCGGAGCGTGCCGCGCGGCGCCCAGCGGCGCTGCGCGCGCCCGCGCGCGCAGGCCGCCGCGCGCGCGGCCTGCTGCGCGCGGCCCGCTGCGCGCAGCGCCCAGCGCTGCACGCAGCGGTGGGCGCCCGCGAAGGCGCGCGCGCGCATGCGGGCCCGCGCGCGGCCCTGCCGCGCGCGCGCCCGCGCGCGGCCAGGCAGCGCCGCGCGTGTGCGCGGCCGCCGGCGACGCCAAAAATTTTAAAAAAATTTAAAAAAATTCAAAAAAATTAGGAAAAATTCCAGAATTAATTTTGAAGAAATTCCCTTGATTTTCTAGCTCCAAAAATTAATTTTCACAAGAATTAAAAATCATCAAATCAATTTTGAACAATCCCCTTTGATTTTCTAGCTCCAAAAATTAATTTTCACAAGAATTAAAAATCATCAAAGGGGATTTTGATTCCACAAGAATCATCAAGGTTAAAGCTCCAATAAAAACTCCCAAAAGAAAATTCCCAAGCTTAAACAACTCCAAATAAAATTCCATTTGAAGAGGAACAACAACTCCAAAAAAAATACTAACCTCACAAATCCACCAAGGATCAACTCCAACCTTCCTCTCCTTCCTTCCTCCTCTCTTCTCTTTTCTTTCTTTCTCCCTTTGCTTCTTCCTTCTCTCTTGTTTCCTGTTCGTGGAGCTTCAGAGGAGGTGGTGGTGGTGGTAGGTGAAGGAGGTAATGCTAACCCATGGTACACTCACCTCCCTCAAGAGGATTAACCCATTTTAATTAATTAAGCATACTACTAAGTGCAAAATTAATTAAAAGCCAAGTTTAAAACTTAAAGACTCACATTTAAATCCAAACCCCCCCCCCTCAACCTGCCACAGTCACCAAGCAAGAGAAAGATGAAAATTAAATATCAACTTATAAAAAATAATAATAAAATAATGCAAAAAGCCCAACTCCAACTCACTTTTTGCCTTCGGGCCTTCCGCCGCCGCCCGGAACCACCCGAACCCCGCTGTAAATCGAAAATACACGCGCTCACGCCTTTTTCCAGTCGAAAAGCTCGTCGATGAAGTCGGTAAGCTCAGTCGAAAAACCGGTATACTACACAGACCCGCCAATCGGGCACGACCTCTCGCTACCCGAAAGGAACGGTAACATCCATCTCGAATCAGAACAATGTGTATGATGAGATATAATATCAGAGTAAGATCACTGCTAATTTAAAACTTTCATTCAATAACAAATAGTTAAAGCGGAAATGAAAGCATGATAAGAATGAACCATAATAAACTTTATTACAATTTTACAACTCTCAACTTGCAATTAAATAATATTACAACCTTTTCCTCACAATACATGGTTCACTCGAAACATAAAAGAAAGGTACCTCTGCTAGACCCTCTAGGTCTCTATGCTGCTGGGCTCTTGCCCCTGACGTATGCCTCGCCGTCTGCATCTGAACCGTCTCGACCATTGTATCCAAAGCTGAACCTGTGGGGGGGGGGGGTCACCCAAGGGGTGTGAGAACTTTCGAGCGAGTTCCCAGTGGGTTCAACCACCGAGAAGAAATGTCCTACACCACTTGGTCCAATGGAAGCAATAATAATAGTGCTAGGAAATTAAAATCCTCAATGTCAAACTGCAGCTATGCAATGTACCATGTCACTACACTATCTGTGTAAAACCACTACCCAGCACTAATCCGACTAGCCACACTAGGCTGCTAAGCACCAACTCGGCCACTATGCCGCTGTACACAGGGTTCAACTAACCCGGCCACCTCGGCCACTCTATTTTCTCTATTCTTTAGATTCTGGTGCTTTAGTTCAAGTTAACCCTCAGAAACCCTTATCCAACGGGCCCGAGCCCGGTAGTCCTGCTACCATAAGATAAGGTTTCTAAGGTTGCCGATAACACCCGTGAGTGTTACCCCGTCCTACGAAGTAAATGTGCTCTTCGGACCACCGCTATCGGAGGGAGGGGGGCTTCCCTGCGTCCGATCCTGATGCGCCCGGGGAGAGGGCAAGCCCTTCACATCCCACAGAGCCACATTTCAACCTTCGAAGGCACGCCCGTTTTATTATCTTTGTATTTCAGTTGCTTTGTCCTACGGCTGAAGCGTCCCGAACGGGCCACTGCCCGGGAGAGGGATTAACCGCCCGTACCTCCAACCTGGGCTAGCTTCACCGAGGATTTTCATGTTCTCTTTCTTTTCTTTTCTTTTCACTTTAGTTCTTAGCCTCTTTGCTTTTGAACACTTGCTTTACTTTTCTTTCTCACTCGAGCCTTCAGCTCACATTGCCACTGGCAATTATCATCGCTCTTTTCTTTGAGCATTTAGCACTTTGCTTTCACTTTAAGCCTTCCGAAAGTACCTCGTCCGACGGGTCACTGCCCAGGGAGTCCTGCTCCACTTGACGAGTCTCAAATTCGAAGGCGCCATTTACATTCTCTTTATCTTAAGCAATTTGTTTGTCTTGCTTATTAACAAATTTTAGCTCTATCTTGAGCAATTTGCTTGTCTTGCTTATTAACCACTTTTTCATCCCTTACCCTAGGTCCTGTCACACGGGTAACCAGAGTCCCCTGGACTCGTTCACATTTTACTTTCTTTGTTTAACTTAAATTGAAATTAAAGTTATTGTCCATTTACCCGGACACCCTATGACTCTCTCTAGGGTTGTGTTTGTTAATTCTTTTAACCTTGGGGTCTCATCCCATTTCCCCGATTTCTTACTGAATCCTAGAGTTAACTTGACTCTATTGTTCGGTTCCATTATTAAATTAGAGTTGCGCTAACTCTAATCTCCTATTCCACTTTTATCTTGAGTTACACTGACTCCATGTTGATTACTAGTTCACTTTAGGTCCTCTTTACCTAAGTTTCATATCATACTCATCCTAGAGTCCCGTGACTCTATGTTGATCACTCTATCCAGTGTCCTTAGGTTATCTCCTAAGACAGTGCCACTCGTTCAATCCTAGGATAATTCCTAAGTTTGATGCCACTCGTCAATTTCTTGAACTAGGTTTTCTCCTAGTCTTACTACCGACATGTTCCCTTTCCTTATGTCACATGATTCCTAGGGTTGTACCCTAACATGCTCATAATCATGGATAATTAATCATTTTCATGCATGCATTTATTTCCATCTCATTCATAAAATAATAATTATCTTCTAGGCATGCAATTCTATCCTCTATCTTTGGCAACCAACAGTTGCACTTTTTCATCTGAGTCCATCTACACAGGCAATCATAGTCATAATTACCTAACGCCTCTAACAGGCTACTATCATGCTTCGAATTGAAAAGCAAAGGAGCAAGGGGAGAGGTCACCCCTTTTAGGCAGAATTCCCCACCTTGTGGTGTCCCCAATTGCTTGTAGACACTTGCAATTGGCCTCCACGCGGCTCCTCTTGGTACCTCGAGCTTGCACGCAAAACGGAGCATGCTTCCCTGAAGGTTGCATGCAAAACGATGCGCGATCTCTCATGCCCTGCACGCAAAACAGTGCACACTATTGGTGACGGCATGCTAAACGGTGCGCGACAACGCGACCTGCACGCGAAATGGAGCATATACCTGAAATTGGCATGCAAAATGGTGCACGCTCCACTGTAGGGTTGTACGCGGAACGGTACACCTTCATTCAGTCTTGTACGCACAACGAGATGCATCGTTAGAGCCGGCACGCAAAACGGTGCGCGCTAACACGAACCGCACGCGAAACGGTGCACGTACCTCGAAACTGCATGTAAAACGGTGCACATCTGACTGTGGGGTTGCACGCATAACGGTGCACCTTCATTCGGTCCTATACGCATCACGAGATGAATCGTTAGAACCGGCACGCAAAACGATGCGCGATAACGCGAACTGCACGCGAAACGGTGCACGTACCTCGAAACTACACGCAAAACGGTGCATATTTGACTGTAGGGTCGCACGCAAAACGGTGCATATTTTACCAACCCTGCACGCAAAACGGGGCGTATTGTTAGAGTCTACTCGACAAACGGTGCCCGTTAGTCCAACCTGTGCGCAAAACAGAGCACATACCTCGTATCGGCACGCAAAACGAGACGCGCCAAAAACGCCCGCAAAACTCGAGCAGTAAGACGGCACAGAAAAGTTGGGTCTCTAACATGCATGTGGGCAAAGGGGTCAAATCCAAAATCCAAAAGGAAATGTAGAAACTGTGCCAAAAATACCGCAAGAGCGACACACGGGGCCTACCTTGTTAATGCCGTGACGCCCATGGTGTCCATTAGCCTTTTAGGAGCAACTTGCGTGCTTCACGGAGTCCACGGCGTGCTCGTGCGCCCTCAAAACTCCGGCGAAAATCGCCCTTCTCCCCTCCCCGCGCGCTCGGGTGAAGCCAGAAAGGGAAAAAGGAGGAAAAAGGAACCGATTCGGGACTTTATAGGCCATTTCCGGATTTTCGGGCGCACCTTTCGGGCGCCCGAAATCTTTCGGGCGGCTACAGTAGCAGCCCCCGCCGCGGTCCACGCGCCACGCCTTGCCAGCCAGGCGCCACGTCAGCATCGCTCGGCCAACCTGCGCGCGACACGTGGCCATGGACCCGCGCATCGCGACCACGGAACAGCGGCGGCCAACCAGGAGGCGACACGTGGACCGCACTACCTCCCCGCGCTGACACCGGCCGCAGCGACTCGTCACATCGCGCGTTGACGCGCGAATGGGAGGCCGACACGTGGCCTGTCCCCACTGCCCCTGCTGACACCGCTACAGTGGTCCGCCGCGCCTTCCCCACGCGCCCTACTGCCTTGACCGCGGCGGCCAATGGGGAGGCGCCACGTGGCGTTTTCCCACCCACCACGCCGCCTCGGGCCGCGTGCCATAGCGCGTTGCGCGCGAAAGGCTTGTCTCGGGATTCGTGCCCGCGCCTCGGGATCCGTGCCCGATGCCTCGGGATCCGTGCCACTGCCTCGGGATCCGTGCCCGATGCCTCGAGATCCGTGCCACTACAGTGGATTTCCGGGCGCGCACAGTAACTTTCGGGCGCATCGAAATCCGAACCGGGCTGCTACAGTAACCGGTTCGCTACAGTGCCCGAACCCGGTTCACTGTAGCCCGAAAACCGGGTGTGCTACAGTAACTTCCGGGCGTGCACAGTAACTTTCGGGCGCAACCTCAATCCGGTCCGGGCTGCTACAGTAACCGGTTCGCTACAGTGCCCGAACCCGGTTCACTGCAGCCCGCAAGCCCACCTGCTACAGTATTTTCCGGGCGCCCGGAACTCACTTTCGGGCGCTCGAAACTTGGGCCAAAGCCCAGTTTCGCCCGTTTTCGTCCGTTCTCGCCCGTTCTTCGCCCGTTTTCACTCAAATTTGACGGGCAGCCACAGTTTAACTTGATTTACCTCATAGTACTTAAACTTTTCAGTTTGGACCCTTTTTGATTTGCCAAAAGTCCCACTGTCTTTAAGTTCGCTGGCGGAGCTCGTTCTCTCAATCCGGGTGTCCGATCAACGCGAAACTTTTACTGTGGCTTTAAAACATATTTACGGAGCTCTCGTAATTTTCTCAGAATTTTTCGAGACTATGAATTTTCCACTTACAATCTGGGCCCACTTTCTCATATAAGATTCTAGATATCTTATTTTAATCCCGATTTGGGCCCAATTCATTTTCAGGTCATCCTGTATTTTTCTAACTCAATAAACAATAGTATTTCATACTATTTTCATTTCCATTTATTTATATTGTAATTTCCGGTTCACTACAAATCCTGTGTATGCCATTACTAATAGTACAAGGTCGTTCCCTTTTCTTCTGCCAGCTCGTCGATGAGTCCAAAATCCCTTGCTGTATATGAGGGTACTAGGGCGGTCGGTCACCCCCTAACTGTCCGTCTCCGACTGTGGCTGATATACCTGTGGCTGTGGTACCCTCTCCTCCCGTCGAGGGGTCTGAGGGCATCCTGCCTGCCCTGTGGATGGCCTCCCACGGTCCTGTCGCTGCGGTGGTGGTGTCGATGCTGCTGAAGACGAAGCCTCCTGACCCAATGAGCACCCTGATCTGAGATGCCCCTGTTTCCCGCACTTGAAACAGTGATCTTGCCGCTGTGAATAGGCCATCACTGGATGTGCTACTCCACAAATGATATGAGGTCCCGCGTCCTTTGTCCGAAAGTCAATGGGCCCCTGGCCCCCTGCTGTGTCCCTGGGTACTTGGGTGGTCGGCCCCTACCGGGTTGTACTTGGGACCATTTCTTATCCTTACTGCGGTCCCCTTCATCACTCCGAGCGCGAGCCAAGATCGCTCTCCTCGCTCAACCAATGTGACCCGGTCGACCACCTGCGGAAAAGTGTGCAAACCTGCTGCCTGAACCAGCTTGAAGATGTCTCCTCTCAATCCATCGACAACAAGTCGAACCTTGTGAGACTCATCCTGGATACCCACAATTTACCAATCTCACGAGTTTCCTTCTGGCATACTGTTGCTAAGAGATTACCCTGTTTGATGTTCTTCAGATCGTTCTCAAAGCTGCTGTCTGATGCTGTCCAAGAAGAATGCCCCAAATAACATCTCTCTGCATGTAGGCCATGAAGGAAGGGCAGTGCCACTAAAAGAAGTAGGTCGCACTGTCTTCCACAAGATAATGAACCGCCGAAGGAATCCGCTCGTACACCTCTACCGTCAAGTCCTCAAAAAGCTCCTCTATGGTCTTCACCCATTTCTTTACCACCCACGAGTGTGTGCTCTTTCCCTCAAAGACGGGTGGTTCATATTTCCGGAACTCTCTCTAGCTTGCCCTCACTCTTGCCCGCTCCGTGTGCAACACCGGATCCCTCTCCGGTAACGGTGGTGGACAAAGTGGGCGTACGAGTGATGATTGTAGTGGCCCAGGTTCCCATGCAGCCTTTTTTCGGCGAATCCACTGTTAGAACACCTAGTGTTGGTGTATTTGGCCCATGGTGCATCAAAGGGATGCCACAGATGGACCCTGTGAGGTATCTTTAGCTGTGTTGGCCTTCGGCTAGGTTTGCTGAAATTTTTAAAAAGATTTAGGCCAAACAGAGGTTGGAAATGGATTCAGCACGGAAAAACGCTTGAAAACGGCTATTTGCTTGTTTGATTCTGAGTCCGGATGCCCAAAAACGGACTCCCGAAAGTTTTTATTGGCTTTTGGTGCATGGGAGGGGCCGTAGACCGCCGGCATGCCACGTGGGGGCCTGTCATTGGCCGGTTTTCAGCGCGCGGTCCACAAAGTAGCGCGGCTGGGTGCACAGACCCGACGCATGGACACGTGGCACCGCCTGATTGGTGGGCTCAGGCGCGCGGTCTACCGGGTGTGCGCGGCGGTGCATGGACCAAGGCGGGAGACACGTGGCAGCCTCCGGTTGGCCGGTGCACGCGGCGCGGCCCACGGAATTCCAAAGGGGGATGCGTGGACCGGGTGTAGGGGACACGTGTCATCTTCTGATTCGCGGGCGCACCGGGCGCGGTGCACGGGGGACCTGGCCGGCGCCTAGGGGCGCGTGCGCACGAGGGGGCCATGCCGTGCGACCGGTGCGGGTGGGCGACCGGTCGGCAGGTTCCCCAGCTGGACACATGGCGCCGCCTGATTGGCGGGCGCCAACCGCCTTCCTATGCGGGGAGGGGCCACGTGGCCGATTCTGGGTGGCTCGCACAGCTGTTTGCTGTTTGGCGGGCCACGTGGCATCACCTGGTGGTTTCGGGCACAACCAGTGTTGGGCCAGGCCCAACACTGTAGCAGCCCGAAACATTCGGGCGCCCGGAATTGGGCCCAAAAAGCCCAAAGGTGAGTTTTCTTTGGATTTTCTGGGTTGGGCCTATAAATAGGCCATTCATACCCTCTTTACAGGCTTTTTTTAGGCTTTTTGGACTTAGCACCCCTCAACCAAATTGTTGCTCACCTTGTTGTGCATCTTGCGGAGGAAGCCCGGAATTTTTGGAGGCCGCGGCGTCGACGACTTCGGCATCGTAGCGTAGAGCGACGATATACTGTTGGAGACCCATTTTCGTCGCACTTCAGTCTGGGAGGTCTACAGAGCTACCCCGACTGTTTTTTTGGACGATTTTCACGGCATTGGATCCATGAGAGGTAGGCCTCTGTTTTTCATGTTGACCATTTTCTTCAATCCGAGCTCTTCTAGGGGTTCCTGGTACATTTTTAACCCCCATTGCTACAGGATTTCTCTCTTGACAGCAGCACCTTGCCGGATTTTATTCTTCGCGCTCGAGCGTCGGATCAAGACAAGCCTTTACACTTTTTTCATCTGCTCGTCGCGAGGATCATCACCGTATTTTTCTTGGATTTTTCCGAGACCTTCCCGGAGGTATACTATTCCCCTTTTATCTGTGCAAGAGTTTACAGTTGTGTGGTTGTGAGTTTTTGCGCACCTGTACTGTGGAATTTGTAACTCGGCCTACGGGGCTTGGATTTGGACGTGCAGGTACTCGTTTCGAAGGTCTCGACGAGACGATCGCAGTGGTATTTTTGTTGTATTTTTTAGAGCCCCTTTTACAGGTGGAAATTAAGCATCTTCTTGACTAAATTTTTGGGGACTGTGAATGGTTGTGGAATTGTTGTTTAAGTAGTTATCGATTGGTGTGTTTGCAGGATTATTGCATTTCTTGTATTGTGGGGTGATTGTTGGAGACTGTGGATTCTGGCAGCGAGGGATCTTGTTTTACTATTGTGCACGCTTCTCGAGGTGGGTGATTGTTGTATTCCTCTCCTTTGGTATGCTCACTAGGAACATCAAAGTATCCCGATGTTAGAAAAGGCCGAACCTATTGTTGATAAACCTTGCATGCAATATGGGATTAAATAATTAATAGTTTATCCATGTAACTGAGATAATGGCATTTGGGCATGAGTATTATACCATAATCACTCCTGTTTAAGTATTTAATTATCCGGGACAGCATGATCAGCTGTAGGTTAGCAATTAGTGATTATGCAAATAGGGATCATCACTTTGAGACATTAGTGTTGGCACTCGTTGCTTTAGCATAACTATTCATGTGAAATAGATTAAAATACTGGGACAATTGCATGCTTGAATGGTCATATAAATAAGCCACTATTTACTGATACACTATCTTTTGGGATTTGACTTAGGAGAAACCATGCTTTTATTTCTTTCTCCTATTATTTAGGCTTCAGGGATAGCATGCTCGGGTTCGAGCGGGGGCTGGGATAGTGTAGTCAGGTTTCTGGGGATTTGGGACTGTAAGTAAAAATACGGATATGCGCAGCGAAAGAAAAACGTAATTAAAATTTTTCTTAAACCAAGATCACCTCATGTTTTGTTTTAGATCGTAAAAAGGTAATCTAATTGATCTCATCAATTAAGATTTAATTTTTACCTTGCGCGGGGCGAGATCACCGCGAAGCCGACAATCGTTGGTAAAAATTGTTCGTCCTTGATAGCCGCGCACGCACCCGGCCTCTACTTGTGTCCACACGGAATCACGCCCTTGATCGAAAAATCGATCACCTTGATTCGCGATCCGATCACGAATTAATTCTTGCATCGATGTAAGGAGGATGAATCAATCTTCTAATTGTGCTAGCAATCTTCCGAAGATCGAGAACGATTAATTATGGAGGACTTTAGGAAGAGGGAGAGGATAGGCGGCTAGGGTTTTCTCACGTTCCGTGACCAACTTAATTAATTTCCACTTTTTCTTACTCAAAAAATTGTTACATATCACATACGTACTACCTATTCTTATAATAGGAAGTTGGCCGGCTATAACAAAATAACTAATCAAATCTTATAATTAGTTACAAAGAAAGATCTCCTAAAATATAGTAACTAATTAAATCTTATAATTAGTTACAAAGAAAGATCTTTTAAATTAAATCTCAAGATAAAAATCTAGTAACTAATTAGATCTTATAATTAGTTACAAAGAAAGATCTCCTAAAATATAGTAACTAATTAAATCTTATAATTAGTTACAAAGAAAGATCTTTTAAATTAAATTTCAAGATAAAATCTAGTAACTAATTAAATCGAATCCTAATCCGATTGGATTATCCATTATCCTACGTGTGTAACATTTACACATAAGTCCTCCAAATATCTACTAACGATTAGTAAATACACCATGCAACTTTTGCACTTAAATACCTCTAATTTACAATAATTGCAAATTAGTCCTTTTACTAATAAATTAGTAAACTTTAGTATTGTGATTATAATTAATCCATTCTATAAACTTCTTTATCATCTCCTTGATATCGATCATGAGCGATTCCTTATGTGTGTGACCTAATAGGTTCAATTCTGTCTGGTAGTGAGATATGATGCGATCCCCATCGACATCATCATCAAAACTCCTTTTGATGGATCAAACACTTTTGATTCTTCCATCGTATAATAATTATTCGCCTATAATTATTCTTATTGGTTCCCACAATCCACCAGTGACGCCTAGCAGCATATGGTGGCAATCCAGTCAGAAGTGAATATTGGACTGAACCTCAAGGTGCAGTTACCGTACAATACAATCCTTCTATCGCATAGTCCCAACTGAGTGGAGGTCATGGAATACTCGTCAAACCCCATCACCCGTTATATGACAAATGTAGTGAACCGGAAATCTGGAATATAAATAAATGTAAATAAAATGGTATGAAATACTATTTTATTGAGTTAGAAAAAGTACAGGATAACCTGGAAATGAATTGGGCCCAAATCGGGATTAAAATAAGATATCTAGAATCTTATGTGAGATAGTGGGCCCAGATTGTAAGTGGGGAATTCTGCCGAAAAGGGGTGACCTCTCCCCTTGCTCCTTTGCTTTTCAATTCGAAGCATGATAGTAGCCTGTTAGAGGCGTTAGGTAATTATGATTATGATTGCCTGTGTAATTGGGATCAGATGAAAAGTGCAACTGTTGGTTGCCAGAGATAGATGATAAATGTGCATGTGTAAAAGGACACAGATGAAAAGTGCAACTGTTGGTTGCCAGAGATAAAGGATAGATTTGCATGCCTAGAAGGTAAATATTACTATATGATGAATATGCATGCGTAGAAGTAATTACTATTCTTATGAATGGGATGAGAGTAATGGCATGCATGAAAATGATTAGTTATCTATGATTGTGATCATGTTAGGGTCTAACCCTAGGAATCATGTGACATAAGGAAAGGAAACATGTTGGTAGTAAGACTAGGAGAAAACCTAGCTTCAGGGTTCACAGAGTGGCATTAAGACTTAGGAATTATCCTAGGATTGAACGAGTGGCACTGTCTTAGGAGATAACCTAAGGACACTGGATAGAGTGATCAACATAGAGTCACGGGACTCTAGGATGAGTATGATGTGAAACTTAGGTAAAGAGAACCTAAAGTGAACTAGTAATTAACAGGGAGTCAGTGGAACTCTAAGACAAAAGTGGAACATGAAATTAGAGTCGGCGCAACTCTAAGTTAATAAAGGAACCGAATAATAGGGTCAAGTTAACTCTAGGATTCAGTAAGGAATCGGGAAAAATGGGATGAGACCCCAAAGTCAAAAGAATCAACAAATACAACCCTAGAGAGAGTCATAGGGTGTCCGGGTAAATGGACAATAACTTGAACTTCAATTTAAGTTAAACAAAGAAAGTAAAATGTGAAAGAGTCCAGGAGACTCGCTGGTTACCCATATGGTAAGACCTAGGGTAAGAGATGAAAAGTGGTTAATAAGCAAAACAAGTAATTGCTTAAGATAAAAGGCTTTAAGTTAAAAGCAAGCTAAAAGCGGCTAAAAAGCATAAAGAGAATGCAAATGGCGCCTTCGAATTTGGGACTCGTCATGTGGAGCAGGACTCCCTGGGCAGTGGGCCGTCGGACGAGGTACTTTCGAAGGGCTAAGGATAAAAGTAAAGAGCCAACCCTCTAAGGAAAGAGGAAGAGATTTGCCAGTGGCAATGTGAGCTGAAAGCTCGAGTGAGAAAGAAAAGAAAAGTAAATGTTCAAAAGCAAAGAGGCTAGGAACTAAAGTGAAAAGAAAGGAAAACAAAGAAGACTTAAAGGTCCAACGGTGAAGCCAGGCCAAGTAGGAGGCACGGGCGGTTAATCCCTCTCCCGGGTAGAGACCCGTTCGGTACGCTTCAGCCGAAGGACAGAGCAACTGAAACATAAAGATAATAAAACGGGCGTGCCTTCGAAGGTTGAAATGTGGCTCTGTGGGACGTAAAAAGGGCATGTCCTTTTCCCCGGATGCATCAGGATCGGACGCAGGGAAGCCCCCTCCCTCCGATAGCGGTGGTCCGAAGAGCACATTTGCTTCGTAGGACGGGGTAACACTTACGGGTGTTATCGGCAACCTTAGAAACCTTATCTTATGGTAGCAGGACTACCGGGCTCGGGCCCGTTGGATAAGGGTTTCTGAGGGTTGACTTGAACTAAAGCACCAGAACCTAAAGTACAAAGAAAATAGAGTGGCCGAGGTGGCCGGGTTAGTTGAACCCTGTATACAGCGGCATAGTGGCCGAGTTGGTGCTTAGCAGCCTGGGGTGGCTAGTCGGATTAGTGCTGGGTAGTTGGTTTTACACAGATAGTGTAGTGACATGGTACATTGCATAGCTGCAGTTGACATTGATGATTTAGTTTCCTAGCACTATTATTGTTGGGTTTAGGTTAATAAGGATCTAAATAGGGGAAAAAACACCTAGAGGGGGGTGAATAGGTGTAAACAATAAACACTCAAAAAATCATTGCGCAAATAAACCCAATGCGGAAAAATAAAATAACACGCAAGATTTTTACGTGGAAAAACTCCAAACCGGAGTAAAAAACCACGGGACCGATAACACGGCGAAATCCACTAGAGTTAACACACGTACAAGGTGATATACCGTACTCACAGACGACTCAACCTTTTACCATACGCCCCTAGTCGATCTTCTCCGCTCGCTCCACGACGCTTCACGAATCCACGATCCGCGCCCAACGCTGAATCCACAGCGTCCAACGTCGAGTCCACGACGTCCAACCGAATCCACGGTCTTCACCCAATGGCACGCTTCGAATCCACGAACGTACCTCGCTCCGAATCCACGAGAGCGGTTGCACCTTGAATCCACAAGGCCACGCGAGTCCACGCGCCGATTTTGGGATAAATCGTTGTTTTTTAGGGTGGTGATGATCCGCCGAATACTTAGATCAAAGATAGATCGGAAATACCATCTAAGTATTCATTGATTTGATTCTACTCAAAATGTGAGTATGAAAAACCTAGAATCAAACCAATCAATATAGATGAAGAAACATAGAATGAATCTATTGATTTCCTTTCTTCTCTATATGTGGATCTAAGGCCGTATGAAATGGTATTTGATAATGACGGCTCAATTTTTTCTATTCTTCATAACCCTAGATGTAATGTACCGAATTTTCGGCACATAAATAAATGTAAATAAAGGTGGTATGAAATACTAGTGTTATGAAAGTTGGGGAAGTAAGGAACATTTGGACGCGAGTTGGGCCCAATTCGGGTTAAAATGGAGAGATCTAAAAATTTATTGGAGAAAGGGTGCCCAGATTTTTAGTGGAAAATTTACAGTGTCGGAAAATTCCGAGAAAATTACGGGAGCCCCGTAAATATGTTTTAAGACCACAGAAAAAGTTTTGCGTTGATCGGATACCCGATAGTGAAAACGGGCTCCGCCAACAGTGTCAAAAAATTCTGAGAAAATTTGGGGAGCTTCGTAATTATGTTTTAAGGTCCCAGTAAAAATTTCGGGTTAATCGGATACCCGGATTGTGAGAACGGGGTCCGCCAATGATTTTGGATACAGCGAGGCTTTTGGTGGCCCAAAAATGGCCCAAAGTGAAAATTTAAATTTTTCTGTGATAAATTTAGCTGAAACGAACCCGCCTGTCAAATTTGGACGGAAACGGACGAAAAATGGACAGAAAACGGGATAAAAACGGATTTCCAAGGCGCGCGGCGCGCTGCTCAACGCGCACAGCTGGCGCGCATCAAATGCGTGGGTCAAAGGGGGCCGCCACATGGCAGGCCCCCATTGGGCCCGTACGGGCTGGGACGTGCGCCCGCAGGGGGGGCGCGCGTGCCTGAGCCGGGTGCACCCGGCTAGGTGCTGTGGACCGGCGGGTGCACCGTGGACCGGTGCACCATGGACCACTTTCCTCTCTCCCTCCTTTTCTTCTTCTTCTTCCTCCCCGCACCCCATTTTTTTTCCTTCTTTCGTTTCCTTCTCCAACCGAGCTTCAAGCTTCGAGGAGAGAGAAAGAGAAAGAGAGAGAGAGAGAGAGAGAGAGAGAGAAAGAAAGAAAAAGAGGAGGAAATTTTGTGAGATGGAACGGCGCGACTGTATGAGGTAAGCCCCGCACATTATTTTTACGGTATTTTTGGCACAATATTTATGCCTCCTTTGGGTATGGATTTGACCCCATTATCGTGTTGCGTGTTAGGAACCGAGTTATACTGCGCCGTTTTGTTGCGCAGACTGTCGGGGACAATTTTGCACGCCTCGTTTTGCGTGCCAATCCGAGGTACGTGCTCCGTTTTACGCACAGATTGAGTTGTTGTGCACGGTTTTACATGCAGTTTGTAATATTATACATCGTTTTTCGTGCAGAGATAGAAAAATATACACCGTTTTGCGTGCAACCCTACAGTTAAACTTGCACCGTTTTGCGTGCAGATTATTTTATCGCGCACCGTTTTGTGTGCAGTTTATAGTATTATACATCGTTTTTCGTGCAGGGGTAGAAAAATGTGCACCATTTTGTGTGCAACTTTACAGTTAAACGTGCACCGTTTTACGTGCAGATTATTTTATCGCGCACCGTTTTGCGTGCAGTCTCTAAAATTATACATCGTTTTTCGTACAGGGGTCGAAAAATGTGCACCATTTTGTGTGCAATTTTACAGTTAAACGTGCACCGTTTTGCGTGCAGATTATTTTATCGCGCACCATTTTGTGTGCAGTTTATAATATTATACATCATTTTTCATACAGGGTTAGAAAAACGTGCATCGTTTTACGTGCAACCCTACAGTAGACCGTGCACTGTTTTGCGTGCAGATTCGAGGTACGTGCACCGTTTTGCGTGCCGGTTGATTTAACGCGCACCGTTTTGCGTGCAGACTAAAATGATGCACACCGTTTTGCGTGTGGGTTTTTAGTGACGTGTATCGTATTGCGTGCAGGCTTGGTGGACGTGCACCGTTTTGCGTGCGGACTCGGCGAATGCGCGCCGTTTTGCGTACAAGCTCAAGAAAACGAGGGGAATCGCGTGGAGACCAATTGCAAGTGTCTACAAGCAATTGGGTACACTACAAGGTGGGGAATTCTGCCGAAATTGGGTGACCTCTCCACTTGCTCCTTTGCTTTTCGATTCGAAGCATGATAGTAGCCTGTTAGAGGCGTTAGGTAATTATGATTATGATTGCCTGTGTAGACGGATTCAGATGAAAAGAGCAACTGTTGGTTGCCAGAGATAGAGGAATAGGTGTGTATGTGCAAATGGACACAGAGATAAAGTGCAACTGTGGTTGCCAAAGATATATGATGAATATGCATGCGTAGAAGTAATTACTATATGATGAATGAAATGAATCAATTGCATGCATGAGAATGATTAATGGATTATGATTGTGATCATGTTAGGGTATAACCCTAGGAATCATGTGGCAATAAGGAAAAGGACATGTTGGTAGTAAGACTAGGAGAAAACCGAGATTAGGGTTTAACGAGTGACATCAGACTTAGGAGTTATCCTAGGGAGGACGAGTGGCATGGTCTTAGGTGATAACCTAAGGACACTGGATAGAGTGATCAACATAGAGTCAGAGAACTCTAGGGTGTATATGACATGGAACTTAGGTATAGATAACCTAAGGAGAACTAGTGTTCAACATAGAGTCAAGGAACTCTAGGATGAGTATGACATGGAACTTAGGTATAGATAACCTAAGGAGAACTAGTGTTCAACATAGAGTCAAGGAACTCTAGGATGAGTATGACATGGAACTTAGGTAGAGGAAACCTAAGGTAACCTAGAGTCAGCATAGAGTCAAGAAACTCTAGGACAAGTATGACACGAGACTTAGGTAAAGGGAACCTAAGTTGAGCTAGAAGAGTTTAAACTCACAGACAGGAAAATAGAGTCAAGTTGACTCTAGGATTCAGTAAGGAATAAAGAGGATGGAAAAGATGGATCAAATGTGGAGATCTGAAAGGGAAAACAGGAAAGTAAAGAAGATACAGAGAAATGGATCAAATGTGGAGATATGAAAGGAAAAACAGGAAATTAGAGTCAGTGTAACTCTAAGTTAATAGTGGAACAGGAAAATAGAGTTAAGTTAACTCTAGGATTCAATGAGGAATCAGGAAAGATGGGATAAGATCCCAGGGTTAATAAGCTGATCAAAATACAACCCTAGAAGGTCATAGGGTGTCTGGGCAAATGGATAATAACTTTAACTTCAATTTGAGTTAAAGAAATAAAAGAGAAATGTTTAAGAGTCCATGTGACTCTCTAGTTACCGTGTGGCAAGACCTGGGTAAGAGATGAAAAAGTGATTAATAAGCAAGACAATCAAATTGCTCAAGATAGAGCTAAAATTGGTTAATAAGCAAGACAAAAATTGCTTAAGATAAAGAGAATAAAAGAGCATATTAATGACGCCTTCGAATTTGAGACTCGTCAAGTGGAGCAGGACTCCCTGGGCAGTGACCCGTCGGACGAGGTACTTTCGAAGGGCTAAAAGTGAAAGCAAGGAGCTAAATGCTCGAAGAAAAGAGAAAGTAAATTGCCAGTGGCAAAATGGGAGCTATAAGCTCGAATAAGAAAGGAAAGCAAGTGTTCAAAAGCAAAGAGGCTAAGAACTAAAATAAAAGAGAAAGAAAAAGAAAAGAAAAGAAAGAAAAATTAAAGATAAAACGGGCGTACCTCCGGGGGCGAACGTACAACGGTCAGGAGTTGGACAGGGTCCCTCTCCCGGGCAGCGACCCGTATGACTGGTAGATAGAGTACTCTTGTCAGAGTTGGGCAGTGACCCTATCGGGCAGTGTCCCGTATGACAAGTCCCCCCGGCAGGACGGGGTAACACTTGCGAGTGTTATCGGCAACCTTAGAAATCTTATCTTATGGTAGCAAGACTACCGGGCTCGGGCCCGTTGGATAAGAATTTCCAAGGGTTAACTTTAACTAAAGCACCAGAATCTAAAGAATAAAGAAAAATAGAGTGGCCAGGGTGGCCGGGTTAGTTGAACCCAGTATACAGCGGCATAGTGGCCGAGTTGGTGCTTAGCAGCCTAGTGTGGCTAGACAGAGTAGTGCTGGGTCGATGGTTGTACACAGATAGTGTAGTGATATATTATTGCATAGCTGCATATTGATGTTGAGGATTTTAGTTCCTAGCACACTATTATTATTGCTTCCATTGGACCAAGTGGTGTAGGACACTCTCTCTCGGTGGTTGAACCCACTGGGAACTCGCTCGTAAGTTCTCACACCCCTTGGGTGACCCCCGCCACAGGTTCGGGAATGGATGCAGCGGTCGAGACAGATCCGATGCAGACGACAGCGAGGCATACGACAGGGGCAAGAGCCCAGCAGCATAGAGACCTAGAGGGTCTAGCAGAGGTATCCCTTTCTATATATTTCTTGAGTGAACCTTGTATGGTGAGGAATTATGTAAAGGAAATGTAATAATTTATTTGCAAGTTCAGAATTGTAAAGTGTAATAAGTTTAATTTATGGTTCACTCCTGTATGCTTTCATTTCCGCATTAGTTATTGAATGAAAGTTTTAAATTTATAGTGATTTTTAGTACTCTGATATTGAGCTTCCGCATACACTTGTTGTGTTATTATGGATGTTACCGTTCCTTTCGGGTAGAAAAAGGTTTTACCCGATTGGCGGGTCTGTTGGCGTACCCGAACCGTACAAATTGGCGGACTCGGGGCGTGACACTAGAAATGAATAAGAGGGCTATTTATAGGTTAGAAACCCTAGGAAGAATATTCGGATCAAAAACAAACTTTTCTGGAAAGAAATCCCGTCGGCGATCCGGATTGGAATTGGCGATCCGGATTGCAGAAGCATAAACCACGGTTTCCAGAAAAATGCTTGTTCGGGATCCGGATCGTAGTCCCCGATCCGGATTGTTCATACAGTTTCACCAAAACACCATGTTCGGGATCCGGATTGCAGAGGCTGTGATCCGGATTGAAGCAGTGTATGAACAACACATCTTTCGGGATCCGGATTGCAAGATCTGATCCGGATCCTGAACATGTCCCATGTCCAGTTTTTGATGTTAAAACAAATAAAACCTCTTCCAGGTGTTTCTACACTATAAGAAGTATTCGGATCATCAAAATTCTTTAGTTAAACGTACCTGATCCTTTTGAATTCTTCTTTCTTGAGATTGAGGTATACGATCCAAAGTTTCTTCATCTTCAATCTTCAAGACTTAATACATTCACGAAATACGCCAACTCAAATTCCGTAACAATCTCCCCCTTTGGCGGTTTCGTGACAAAACACAAATCCACAAAAGAAAATTCAAAAAGATATTTTTGTTGCTATCACCATACAACAAAAATTTACAAAAGAGATCCAGAAATTAAATACATGAGATAAACTCCTAAAACAGACTCTAGACTTAGACATCTGTAATCTCTGCACACAGAAAGCATTCTTGACAAACAAAATCGTTAGATACCTCAAGAATTGAAACGTTCAAAACCAACTACAGAGATAGAGTTTTTCTCATCATGACATTTGAAAAAAGTCAGATATGTAAGAGAATCATAATTAAAACCAACATATCTTCTAAGCAGTCAAAAACCAAATGTCAAAGTATGTTAGTCCAACATCAACTTGTTAGTCATATTACATGCCCAAATAGTTAGTCAAATAGTTAGTATAGAAGCATGTAAAATCAATCACAGAGGAAAAACCAAAGTTGAGTTGAAGTCATACTTACCTTTCAAGTCATACTTACCTTTCTTAGCTTGATATTCAAACATTGTTCAAGGTTCAAAGTGGTCTTCTTTCTCTCCAACTCTCTCCCCCTTTTTGTCACAAAATACGCCAAATAATTACAGACCAAAGGGAGTAAAAAAAAGAAACGTCAAAGTGAAAATCCTGCAAAGGTAGAACAAACAAAAGTTAAAGCAAGGAACTACTCCTGAGAGTCGGAGTCATCAGATGTCGTGCATCCCATTTTTGCGAACAGCTTCTTCACAAGTTTCTTCACGGATGAGACCGACTTAGTCAAAGTAACTTGAGAAGCTGTGAGGATTTCCATCTCGTTTTTCATAACATGAAGATCGCCTCTCATTTCAGAGAATTCAGCGGATATACGTTCCTGTTCATTCGAAAGCCGCTGTTGTTCTTTAAATATTGAATTAACTGAAGCATCATCTTCAGAGGTTGATGGAGGCGCTTGTTGTGCTGGTGGAACCGGAGCTGTAGCAGTAGTTGCTGGTTGTCGAGCTCGTCGGATTGGAGGAGATGGAGGATCATCTTGTTTAGTCGACAGAGACTTTACTATTGTTGTTTCATTGATCGTCCCCAAACTGTACATGTAAGAGCTCGCGCTTGTATCCACATTAAACTTCTTAAGGATGCGCATGATGATCATTGGATAGGGTAGTCTCTCTGTAGGGTGAGAGTGTTCCACATATCGCGACATCCTTGACCAAATAAGATAAGGAATGTTCATGTTTGCTCCCATCAAAATGGTCGGGTTCCCAAGAAGATAGAGAAAGAGCATTCTATCCCATCGAAGGACTTTCGTGTTCATATTGGGAAGAATGTTGTAGCAGACAATGAAGTTTATGTACTTGTACTCTTTCTTAAGTTCTTTGGAGAAAACAGAATTTCCGGCAGACAGAGTATCCGGAAGACAAATTCCATCGACTACAACTCTCCAGGAGTTCGGATTGAAGCTTTGAGTTTTTAGGTAACTGATTCCATCAGATCTGGCTTTCATATTGAGTACCTCTCCAATCAGTTGGGGAGTGACTTTGATTTTTATACCTTTAACCAAAGTGTAAAATTCTCGATGTCCGTCAGCATTGTCAGTGAGACTTGTAGCGTTCTGATAAAACATGCGAACTGAATGTGGACAATATCCAGTTTTTTCAGGAAAGTTGCAGATTGGACCGAGACCCGCTTGATTCAAATAACGTCCAAACGCTGCAGATCGTTCCATCATTGGTTGACATTGACATGTCTCTCACCAATGCATTCTCTTTTCTCAAAGTCCTTGATTCTAGTGGAGCTAACAAATTCCGGAGGAGGAGGCTGAGTGGCTATGGGTTCGTTGATCGAAATGCCCTGAGCACTGCTTCGTTTCCTTGCCGAGGTTTTCATCTTTTTTCCAGTAGGTTCCATTGGTGCATTTCCTTTCTCAGCTGCTGTAGGAGGAGGCTTAGTCTTAGGTGCTTCAGCAAGAGCCTTCCCTTTTTGGACAATAGGAACAGGTGCTTCAATTTCTATATTGTCCCAGTCGATCGACTCCGTTTCAGATTCAGTGTCGGAGTCAGTTTGTGCTCGTTTCGCCCTCTTGGTCCTCTTGGGCTTTGCAGAATCCTTTACATGGACCATGGCAGAAAGTAGGAAAATGATCCAAGTGATCACCATTTCTGACAATTCTTTGAGCTTCAGAAACTGTCCTGTGGAACGCCAACTCAAGAACATATGAAAAATTGTCAATTTTGAAAAATTTGAAAACATTGTACCTAGACAATCATATTCATGTAGAGAAGCCAAGAATCAAATTAGTTTTCCAAAAAGAATTTTAAAACTAGATCAATTTCATGATTTCCGAAAATTCCTCTTTTATGCCCTAAAACCAAATTTTTAGAAATCGAAGGCTAAAAACTCGTTAATCTTGAGAAAACCAAGCATAAAAGCAAAACTAATTGACTCAGAGATCTTATTTCAAAAGAAATTTGATCAAAAACCAATCACAAACGAAAAAGATCCAAGATTTCAACTCACGTTTGATAAAAAACTGTAAAAACCGAGTTTTGATCAAGAAAACTTACTTAAATCCGAAGAACCTTGAGTTTTGAAGTTCCAAGAAGCAAGAAATCTAGAGAGAGAAACTCTAGAGGCTTGAAAACCAGAGATTAGTGTCACGCCCCGGGTGTAAACCAGAACCCGGGCCCGTCTACAGATCCGCCGTGCATGCGGTATTTCCCACATACACGAAGCGTCGGTAACCTGCTCAGATAAGAAATAAAGATAAAAGAGCATAATAAAAGTCAGAGCTAACTAAAACTACTGTATCTCAGACAGATGCTGGAAGTAAAAGGTACAACAGTAAAATATAATACAGATGTCTCTCCCAGCTCACAACTATAATACAAACAGCTGGCAGAAGCCAGTCCCCAAAAAGAAATACAAGAACACTGTCTGAGAAGTCCGGGTACCCAAAAGTCTCCCGCTATGACCCTCGGTGGCTCTCTATCTAGTCCGCAATTCGCTTACCTCGATCAGTTGCTGACGGCCCAGCAACTCCCACTGAGGACTCTGCAAAACAAGGGGAAAGAAAGAAACAAGAAAAACAGTGGGGGTCAGTACTACTATAAACAGTAGCCTCCCCTAGTGGGTAAAGCCTCAGCTCAGATATGCCCACCAGGTGCTCAGAGGCGAAAAAGGGAAAGGAAAAGAAAGGAGATGCAGATAAATAAAGCAACTGATAAAGTGCTATCCCTAATATGCCTCTATATGACCAACCAATAAGGATGGAGAAAGTGATGCATCAGAATCAAGAAGCCTGTCATAATGACCCAATCTGACAGCCAGTGAACACTGGCACTGCCTGCTCTGCTGTCGAACTCATGAAACCAGCATGGTGCCCGGCGCTCACACCGTGGAAAGCAGAAAGGTGCCCGGCGCTCACACCGTGGAAAGCCTACTCCGGAGTGGCACTCGAGGGGAGCGACCCACACGAGTAAAAATATCACTGTATCAACCATCTCTGTAATCACTGTCTCATAATAGCAGGACTGGATCGAGACTCAAAGAAGTGGGAACAACCCTCCACTATAGTAAGCCCGATCCCCGAACACCCAATCTGATGCAATAAAAACAATCCGGTCAACCACCCAAGATCCGTGGTCGCCGCAACCCCCTGACAAACTCAACCTGTCCCAAATCCCCAATACCTGCCTACACTGTCCAACATACGCTCGAACCTGAGCGATTAAGCCGCTAGTGTCAACAATGAAGAAGAAAAGAGAAAAGCATGGTTTCTCCTAAGTCAAGTCCCAAAATAGTGTAGCAGTAAAAGATGACATAATCATGTGACCAATTTAATCATGCATGTTCCAATATTTTATCCAGTTTCCAAGTATAACAGTTTGAAGTGACATAAGCTAGGGTGTCCGTCTCACATGAACAAACATCAGTTTTGCAGTCCTCTATTTCTATTTGTCTCCAAGTATACAATTCCAGTGATTAATCTAACAATAATTTATTAGAGATCTGATAACCAATAATCAGTTTTCCTAGAGCATGCAAATCTACCAATCAACACATTTGGCATTGTCATAGCAAGGGTACTCTGATATTCCTAGTGGGCATACAAAGAGAGGAGTACAACAACCACCCACCTGAAGCGCAACTGTCCAAACTCGTACAGTCAGAAAATACCAAAATTCCAAATCCTCGCTCCCACAATTTCAGCACACCCGAAGCATTCCTGGTACATCAAGAAATCCACTAATTACACTAGACTCCCAAATTCAGCACTTAATCACATACAACCTCGAATTCAGAAATGCTTAATTATCACCTGCAGAAATTGCCCAGAAAATTCCAATAAAAATATCACGGCGATCCTTGCGTCGATAGCTTCGAAACGGTACCTTGCACGTCCAAATCGGAGTTCGGTAAGTCCAGATAAAAATTCGGCAAGAGAGCACTCTCATATAATAATCTGGATTAAGGGCTGATTACTGTTCACAGAGAAATCATTAATTCTCACCTCGAAAGAAAATTCACAAAAATCCAATAAAAATACGAGCGCGTTCCTTGCGATCCGTAGATGAAAAAGTTGTATAGGCTCGTTTCCGTCGGACGCTCGTGCGCAAAGATATGGCCGAAACACTCCGCTGCTGTCAAGGAATTCCATACAGAAAGAGGGGTCACTTGCAGCCTCGAAAACCGTGCCAAAACCTCGAAACGGGAAAGCGCGACCAAAACGAAAGATGAAGTCCTACCTCTTAGGAGTCTACTGGTCCAAGAATCGCAGGAAAAAGATGTCGGGGTAGCCCAGGGGAGCAAAAATACGATCGCTGCGCCAAAGATGAACACTAGGAAGCAACGTCGCGCCGCACCGTAAAATGGGGAACCTCGGGATTCGTGCCTCCAAAACTCTTGAAACTTGGCAGGGAGATCCAGGACTTAGAGATGAAAAACTTTCATTAAGGGAGCTCGGAGAGATTCTGCACAGGTTGGGAGAACAAAGGAAAAGAAGGCAGCTCGGGTTTGGTGGCTTTTATAGGCTGAAAGAACAAATCAGAAAATGCCAACCATGTCCCTACTTTCGGGCGCCCGAAAATTTTCGGGCGCCTACAGTAACGGGCCGGCCCAGGTTTTCCGGGCGCGCACAGTGCGGCCCGGTCCACCGCACAGCCCAGCCCACTACGCCGCCGAGCCCCGCTGCTCCCGGAGCACAAACACCAGCCAATGGGCACGCGCCACGTGTCCCGGCAAACCGTGCACCACGCACGTCGCGCCGTGGACCGCGCACGTCGCGGCTGACCCGGGCCGTACGGCTACCTGCCCCGCCGTACGGCCACCTGCCCCGGTCAACTGCCCCACCAGGCGCGTGGACCGGGAGCACAGGACCGCACCAACCAAACCTCGCCACGTGTCCACCCGGTCCACCGTGCACCAATACTGCTCCGTGGACCGGGTGCTGTGAGCCACCCAACAAGATCGTGCCACGTGGCACCCCGCTCGGTGCACGCCCGCCGCGTGGACCGGCCGCCTGCCCGCGCCCCTGCGCGCTGCCCGCGCCCTGCCCGCGCCGCGCGCCGCCGCTGCTCCGCCTGCCCGAGGCCGTTCCGCCGCCCGCCGGTGCTGCCCGCCGCCGCTGCCGGCGCCGGCGATCGCCGGAAAGCACTGTTCCGGCGTGAACAGTAAAAATACTGTAGCAAGCTCCGAAAAATCCAAGTAAATAGCCCATCTTGACCGTTTTCGCGCGCTGAATCCAAATACGGCGTCCGTTTTGCCAAATTCAAATCCTAAAATTTGCCGGAGGCTCCCGGAAAGGTATTTCCATTCCGAATTTCGCGCCGAGTCCAAATTTGATATCCGATTTGCGCGAAAACTCTTCTAAACATCCAACGGGGTCTTCCGGTTATCCACGTGATCTATTTAAGCCCCGAATCCATCACTTGAATCCAAATTGGCACGCGAACACCGCCGACATGCCCCGTAGGCCTCCCGAAGCTGCTGGTCACACTGTAGAAGCCCTGCAAGGATCCGGGTCACCACATCCTCCCCCACTAAAAGAAAGTTTCGTCCTCGAAACTAAAGCAACTCCCTAGGAGTCTCAAAAAACCAGGGTTAAAACCCAACACCGCCGTCTCCAGCTCCCAAGTCACCAATCACTCCCCGTGATTACTCCGCAACAACCACAACAGCAACAACCAGAACGGCAAAGCCCGATTGCGCAATTCCCTCACCACACGAGCCGGAATTCGCAACGGGCGTCCCTCGTACACCAAACTCTCATAGGGCTCAAAAGAAGCGAGTCAATCACGGGCGAGGAGTCCAAAGCATACCACTCCTGAGCTGAGATGCAGAAAAACCTCAGATCTTCCAACAAAAGACTGGGGAAAGGAACGAACAGCCCGAGCAACATGCTCAAGAATCACACCAAAGAGCCAACTCAACCAACGCGATCCGAAACACAAACACACAACACCTGCACAGAAAAGGGGCCCAAACAAGCAGGTGTTCACACTCGGTCGCCCTCAGAACTCAACCACCCAAGTGGATTGCTCAGCCGCAGCCTCTAATCCAAAGAGATCCTCTAGGACACAAACTCAAACCCTGTACACCAAGATGGCCCCACACAGCGCCAATTATAGAATCAACAAACACAACCCCAAAGCTCTTCCGCTCCAGGTATCCGCCACCACAGCGGCCCTATCGGGGTGATACAGGGTGCTCGACAAAATCCAATGATAGCTCTACAGCCACAATGGGAGGTATCACTAACACACCAATCCATCCCCCACCACTGACTAGGTTAAAATCGGCGCTGGTACCAAACTCGTCATCTGATCATCAGGCTCTGCTAGCACTATCCGGTCCAAAAGCTCCTCACCCCAACAATAACCGTCGATCTCGGCCAGTCTTAAATAACATCCATTCTGGCCGAATTTCCACAGTCGCCCCTAAGGCTTGAATAGGCAATCCAGGAAGACATGCTCTCGAAGCTAAAACTTGTACCGCAACGACTTGCATAAAGCTTCTTCCTCACAGACCTTGCCACAGCATCTACAAATGCTCCACAAGCTCAAAATCATTCGGGAAGGGGTTAAGCCAAAATATCCTTAGAGATCTTGCTATCAATCCGTTCACGTCCCACTGGAAAACAGAGTTCCTCAATCTTAAAGGCAACAGGGCATTAGTCATTCCATTGGCTTTACTGTACTGATAATGCCCCTAGCGTCTCCTGTACGCCATCTTGACGAAATACTCAGCTGTGAATCTAAACTGGTGCAGGCATCATAATCGATCAACTGCCGGGGCAGAACTCCATCAAAAAGCCCTAAATAATACCTGGACCTGACTGGGCTCCAATCACAAAGGGCTCTCACCGTCGTATATCAACGACATGACACTAGGTCCAACAGACCCTCGATCCATCAGATCCCGCACCTATGCCATCAACTCCCGCAGCTCTAAAGGCGATATCCAACGAGGTGCTATGAAGTTGGCGCGGTTTCCAGAACCACGTCAACCACAATCTTAATCTCCCTTTCTGGCGGCATAATCATCGGCTCAGGTGGTCTCACACCCGGGATCTCACGAGCAATAGGGATATCCTTAAGTCCCGCTGTCGCCGTAGGCACCTCTCACACTGTCACTGTAATCGGTATGCTCTAACAGTCTCAACAAACAAATTGCCTTCCATTATCTGCCTTGCAGAAAATCAAAGCCCTTTCTCTCGACAGTCAAACATCCTGTGGCACTACGCCAACCAATCCCATGCACTGGGTCAAACACCAAGCTGCCACAAACACCAATATGTCTGCCGGCAAAACTCACAGCCTCTGCTACACTGGACACGATCCACAAGCCTCCCCCACTTGCACCAAGCCAACAGTAACCTGTACCTCAAGTTCATGTTGTAACGACTCTACCTCTAGTCCATGTAGGGATGCAACATGCTCTAACTCTGACTGCTGTGATGAAATCATACCTGCGACAACTCAATCCACTACCGTGGCGCCCTCCGACCGGGCGGCACAAATTCATCCGCTCGATGCAAGTGGTCGTCGCTCAGCCTGCCAAAATATCTAGAACAATCACAAAGGGAGCACGACCTCTGTCCATGCTCACACTGAGGTGCCGAATGTGGTCTCTCGCAGACAGCCAATACACGCTACCGCTGCGGCGCTCTGATAAAAGGGCTGTCGTTGTCATCGGGGTCCACCCAACCCTCGATGTCTCAAGATGCCGGCGAATAATCCTGACTTTTTCCTCTGCCTCCAAAAGTAACTCCAACCACCGGCGTTGCCTCAAATTCAGCTCCTTTTGGGTGAACAGATACTTCAAGCTCTTGTGATCAGTATATAGCTCGCAATGCTCAACATACAAGTAATGCCGCCACAGCTTCAGAGCAAATACCACCGCTGCCAACTCCAGATCATGAGTAGGGTAATTTTTTTTTCTCATAGTCCTTCAATTGCCGCGAAGCATAGGCAATCACCCTACCCTGCTGCATCAACACACCACCAGACCACTGTGTGAGGCATCACTGTAAATCACAACTCCTTCCCCCCATAACAGGGAGGGCAAGGATTGGAGCGGTCATCAATCTCTGCTTCAGCTCCTCAATCACGTCTATTGCACCCCAAACATGCCAATTATCACTCACACAGGATAACATCCCCCCTGGGGTAAGCTTTACATAATCCATCCACAAGGATATCCACCACCAGGAAGGGAAAACGAAAATGTCTCTGCCGGCTGATCTATCCTCCATCATTTGGCATCAATCGCCTCTATCCAGAACTTGCCTCTGACAGCAGATACCCATCCAAAAGAACTGCAGCGCCAGCTCCATAAACACTGCCTCCACCATCGAAGCACCCCAAAGTCCAAAACCTGCAAAAGATGGTCCGAACAAACGGAAAGGTATCCTGGCGCAATCCACTCTCAGCCACGCATATCCTATGCGCCTCGTTCCTCAAATCATAGAACGCGCAGTTCGACAACTGCGTACACCCTTTAGACACCAGAAGGCTGCCAAAGAGTCTCCCATCATCACCAACCACGATTCTACCCCAAGAGGCTCCAAACCTAATCCTAAGAATCGGGGTGGTTTATCTGCCGAAACTGGCTCAACTGATCATTGGTGTCCCATAGCTCATCAGCTGTCAACTATCCGCCCTGCCTCGGCGTCTCGGCACTAAACATTGGCACAATGGGGCTACTCACTCCATCAATACCACAGAAATCCTCGCCCTTGAGGATACTGCAATCGGGTGGCCCAGAAGGAAGCACTGTCGAGGTCCGCCGCTCCGACGACTGTGACACAAAAACCAGATGCTCGCTCACTCTGCCGCTGAAAAGCCTCTGACAATCCTGTCACCTGGGTCCGGAGCTCTCTGACTCCAATCTGGTATCCGGCCCGAAACAACTAGCTCAGACCAACTGCTGCACCAAGTGCACCCGGGTCAGGGCCCCAAAGTCGGGGAGACACCGCTCGCCACGACCAACAGCAAATCAGCACATCCCAAACACTCGACCCAATCTAGCGAAAGTCAAAGACATCTCCCTATTTCTGTAACCTTATGTTGTCTGCAGCCAACATAATGGTTCAACAGAAATAGACTATGTCGATCCCTCTTCACTCACAGGAAGAGTTAACCTATAAAAATCACCGACTTTCGCAAAATGTCACGCCACTCACGCCCTATCATCCTAGGGTCTGTCCAAAAGCCTAGGGTTTCCTAAGTCCCAACTGACCTATCCCTAAGCTCTGATACCAACTTAATCTGTCACGCCCCGGGTGTAAACCAGAACCCGGGCCCGTCTACAGATCCGCCGTGCATGCGGTATTTCCCACATACACGAAGCGTCGGTAACCTGCTCAGATAAGAAATAAAGATAAAAGAGCATAATAAAAGTCAGAGCTAACTAAAACTACTGTATCTCAGACAGATGCTGGAAGTAAAAGGTACAACAGTAAAATATAATACAGATGTCTCTCCCAGCTCACAACTATAATACAAACAGCTGGCAGAAGCCAGTCCCCAAAAAGAAATACAAGAACACTGTCTGAGAAGTCCGGGTACCAAAAGTCTCCCGCTATGACCCTCGGTGGCTCTCTATCTAGTCCGCAATTCGCTTACCTCGATCAGTTGCTGACGGCCCCAGCAACTCCCACTGAGGACTCTGCAAAACAAGGGGAAAGAAAGAAACAAGAAAAACAGTGGGGGTCAGTACTACCATAAACAGTAGCCTCCCCTAGTGGGTAAAGCCTCAGCTCAGATATGCCCACCAGGCGCTCAGAGGCGAAAAAGGGAAAGGAGAAGAAAGGAGATGCAGATAAATAAGAAGCAACCGGTAAAGTGCTATCCCTATATGCCTCTATATGACCAACCAATAAGGATGGAGAAAGTGATGCATCAGAATCAGAAGCCTGTCATAATGACCCAATCTGACAGCCAGTGAACACTGGCACTGCCTGCTCTGCTGTCGAACTTATGAAACCAGCATGGTGCCCGGCGCTCACACCGTGGAAAGCAGAAAGGTGCCCGGCGCTCACACCGTGGAAAGCCTACTCCGGAGTGGCACTCGAGGGGAGCGACCCACACGAGTAAAAATAAACTGTATCAACCATCTCTGTAATCACTGTCTCATAATAGCAGGACTTGATCGAGACTCAAAAAGTGGGAACAACCCTCCACTATAGAAAGCCCGATCCCCGAACACCCAATCTGAGAAATAAAAACAATCCGGTCAACCACCCAAGATCCGTGGTCGCCGCAACCCCCCCTGCAAACTCAACCTGTCCCAAATTCCCAATACCTGACCCTACACTGTTCAAAACATACGCATGGGGTGTGAAATGTGATGTCCTGACGCGATAAGCACTAGTGTCAACAATGAAAGAAGAAAAGAGGAAAACATGGTTTCTCCTAAGTCAAGTCCCC